>JAMPIV010020263.1:0-108006 GCA_024509875.1 Oreohelix idahoensis
TTTCCCATATGAGTTACAGCTCCTTATTTTTATTAGTAACATCCTTTCCCTTTTTCTCAAAACGTAAAACCTTTTCCTTTACGATCAGTTGCCTGCTGGAATTTCAAGTCGGAGGGAAGGTATATGTCCCCGGGAATGGACTTTACTAGTCATCACAGGTTGCGTTGAAACCTTAATGTCCTTCTTAAGAATGGATGCATGTCGTAAAGTTTGTAACGAATTAGCCACAGTGGCGTAATGAACAGTGGAATCATTTTCAATGCTAGATTCCAAGACCTTATCATTACCTAACAGTTTAGCAATATGTGCCTGTGAAACAAATCCAGGAATAGCAGTAAATACACGTGCATCATGTATATTTTTCTTTTGCTCTTTGCGCACGGGTAACCTAGTTGAGGATTATGACGTCAGCTGTTGTAGGGGCAAGATGGACTCTCTCTCTGCCCGTATGTTACACGCTGCCCGCAAAACCCTTAAGAGTAATAGGTCGCCTGATGCTCCCATGAACTTAACCATTTCTGGTGTTATACCATCATGCCCTGCTGCTTTGCCCATCTTGATTCTCTCCAGTGCTGCCCTCAGCCCCTCCATCTCCACGTCATCCCCACCATCATTGGTTTTCTCTTCTGTGCTAGTGTTTATCATTTCCGATGCTTCACCATGCCCACCACCCAGGAGCTCCGAGAAACACTCCCTCCATCTTCCCACCACCTCCCCCGGGACAGCAAGCAACCCGCCCCGCCTGTCCCTTATAAACCCGAGAGGGCACTGCCTCTCCCCCCATGTTCCCCAGGGCCCTACAGAACAACCTCTGGCTTTCCCGCGCATCTTCCCCCAGCCCCTCTCCAAATTCCTCCCAGGACCTCTGCTCTGCCGCTAGCACTTTTGCTAAGGAAAAAGCTTTGAAGGAAGAGATAGACTATTTGTTGAAGGAAGGAATTATTTCACACAGTGAATCTTCGTATAGTTCCGGTGTTGTACTCTTAAGAAAACCCTCTGGAGAACATAGACTCTGTATAGATTACAGGAGACTGAATGCTATTACAGAAGGACAGGTGGATCCATTGCCGGATACAAATCAGTTGTTTGCCAGGCTAAATAAAGCTAAATATTTCTCAAAAGTGGATCTGAGTAAAGGATACTATCAGATTCCAGTAAAGCCTGAGGTTAGACCATACCTAGCTTTTAGTACCTCAGAAGGACACTATGAGTTTAATAGATTGCCATTTGGATTGAAGAATGCGCCTAGTGTCTTCTCTAGAATGATGAGAAAATTATTGGACCCTCTGAATAATTCATGTATCACAAATTTCATGGATGATATCCTTATAGCAACAGAAACATTTGAGGAACACATTGACTCTCTGAACATGCTGTTTGATCGACTTAGGGAGGCAAATTTAACAGCCCGACCAACCAAATGTTGCGTTGGATGTAAAGAATTGGAATCTTTGGGACACACAGTTTATCAGGGAAACATGACCCCTGACCCAAAGAATTTAGAGAAACTAAAGAAAGCCCCGAGACCACAAACCAAGAAGGACGTGAGATCCTTTGTCTCATTATGTGGTTTCTACCAGAAGTATATCAAAAACTTTAATTCCATATGTGCACCGTTAACTGAATTGACACGTAAAGGACATCCAGATCGCATTACATGGACACCACAATGTGAAATGACTTACCAGAATTGAAGGAAAAGCTCACAAGTAAACCCATTTTGAAATTACCTGACTTAAGTCAAGAATTCATTGTAAGGACAGATGCCAGTAATATTGGGTTAGGTTCAACTTTGCTACAGAAATCAGATGCATTGGATAGGGAATTAAGCCCAGTGGCATATGCTAGCAGAAAGTTGAATAAAGCTGAAACCAATTACTCAACTAGCGAAAAGGAATGTCTTGCAGTAATTTGGGCGATAAAGAAATTCAATATTTATCTGTATGGGAAGGCATTTAAGTTGCAAACGGATCACAAACACTTGTCGTTTCTAGCGCAGGCTAGACATGAAAACTCTAGATTACTCCGTTGGTCATTACTGATGCAGCCATTTGAGTTTAGCATAGAGTATATAAGTGGAAAAACAAATCTGGGAGCGGATTTTTTAAGCCGCCATCCGTGTGATGAGAATCACCCTAAACTCCAGGAAAAATAATAAATTTCTCTATGTGTATACAGAATTATAGACTGACATATAACGTCTGTTTTAAGTGGGGAGGATTTGTCGTGTGAAATTCTAATCCACATATATAAATTAAAAAGTAAATGTAAGGCTAAACACGATTAGTCGGACTATAAATATTGATTCTTTGTTGTTAGGGAAACGTGAGTAGGAGTACTTTTTTTCAAACGCTTGTGTTAACATGGCACGATTGGTTAGACCCGCCAATATAGTTAATCAGAGGCGTCAGGTCAGCACCACATTTTCAAATAAACTTACTAAAGAACCAGTGCGTTGAGCGCCAGTGCATATTTTTCTAAATAAAAGCCTGGGACATCGGCAGATCGAAATTGTGCTATATTCATTGCCAGTCAACGTAACTGTGTATTATTCCATGAATTGTGGTAAGCTTGAAATATTTGATATCTTTTTAATGAAAATTGAATGTAAATTGATAATTTATGTCTGTATATATGTGTGGTTCAGTAGCGAACATGAGGTAAAGCCTATATAGTGCTCCAACCTGAACAGAAGGTGTCGGAGGAAAGTAAAACTACATGGAATTGCCAAACAGTACACTGACACCTGTCTTATTGACTAGAAAGAAATCATGCTGGAATTGCAGAGGCGTAGTAACCATTAGGGAGGAGTATACTGGTGAAAATTGTTTCAGATGAAGATAGCAGTTGGCCTACCGCTCTGAACTCAGTGTTTGTTATGTATTGTGTTCAGTCTGGAAATTTATTATAAATTAGTTCTGAAATAGGAGGTACAACCTTCTTGTTTCAGGGACCGTGGTCCTAAAGTTATTGAGCAGCACCTGGTCTGAGCTTTGCTGAACCTTTTTTTTTTTTTTTTTTTTTTTTTTTCGTACGCCCGCTAATACTCGAGGCGAAATCTCAGGTTATTATTTATGTCTAACCTGACATTGATTTTACGTGAGTATCCCTTTATTTCTTGTACAGAGACAAGTGTCCCTCGCCATTCAGGCAAATACTCTCCGATTTCGGAGGTACCCATTGCAGCTGGGTCGGCTCAGGAGCCGCCAGTCCCTGGTCGACGACACTCCTTCAAATGTCCTCGCCAGGTCTCGAGTTAATCCAGTCCAAATCCCGGTCGACGAAAAATTCTCAAATGCCGTCGCCCGGGTTTGATCCTGTATCACCCGGTCGCCAGAGCGGTGTTGTAACCACTACGCTAGCGCGGCTCCCTGCTGAACCTAGAGACTGACAGCATACTCCTGGGTCCAGATAGTGACCAGTGAGGTGTCTCCAGAACACAGGGAGGCTATCGAGCAGAGGAGTCTTTCCTGCCGCCATCACGAAAGATAAGCGTCTGTGGCCAGAGGAGCTCAACATTATGCCCCCCCCCCTCAAAATCTGACTTTATAATAAAACAGAGGGAAAATACAGTGTTTAAATTGATAGGAACTGTGAACTTTTCCCCATACTATTTCCAAGTTAAACAAACACTTGAAGTCATGATGACAAATAACAACATAGCTTGAAAAAACAAAACCAGTATTGCCTCATATTACTACTACACAACTGACACACATAGGATAATATTAATAAAATATGTCACTACAAGGTTCATATTGATAAATTCTGTACATATAAATTGTAATTAAAATTGATTTTGATTCCTGGTTCACTTTGTAGTTGAATCAGGACATAGATATTAGTGAAAGTAATTAATACATATTTATATTTGAAACTTTACCAGTGACTCATTTAAGATAGTCTTATAGAGTGTTAAATGTGTGTGAGTGTCACAGTGTTGTCAAGTGTGGTGGAATAAATTAAATTGTTTATCTGTCTGTTGTTGTTGTGACTTACACTTCATCATATACATACCCTAGACATTTAACGTAGTCATCACAATATTCCAGAATAATTCTGACTGAGGTATAATGTGGTAGCAAGTAAGGTTATCTGCAAAACACTACACCTATTAGATACAGATACCTTCACAGCTGATCTCAGTCAGTACACTAAGTCCCCTATAAATATTTATAACATCCCACTTTACCACAGTGCTTCATTCTTAAGCGTCGCGTCAGGTTATACTGATTGAACTGACCGTGCCATTTGAATCCAGATTGGACTAGCAACATTCGTTCAAAGCGGCCAAGTATAATGATATGGCCGCGGATCTGAGACACGATGGGTTCACTGCAAGGGTCATGGCTGTTGAGGTGGGCAGAAGAGACTCGTAGCTGCATCAGTGTATGATTTATTGAAACTGTTGCGGCTGAGGGGACAGTCGAGAACAAGAACACTGAAGAGGCTTAGTGAAAAGGCATCGTGCTGGCTTGGGAACAACCGCAATGCGCTATGGAAATCGTAACAGTAAACTCTGCGGTACAGAAAACACCAGGAATTTTTATGTCTACAGTACGTTGAGTTTTTCAGTGTACTGATGAAAGCGTTGTGACTGACGAGCAACAAGCGGTGTATATTATAAGAGGTGTTAGGCACAGAATTTCAGTTGCTAGCGCGCAGTGGCTAGTCTCATCGGCTTCGCGCAGGTGTGTCCGTGTCTGTCCCTAGTTGTGTGCGACGGAACGAACGGAGTAATTTGTTTTCTCTTTGTTACTTTCACAATTGCCTCCACGGCTGGCGGAGTTATGGATTTTAAAGTTGCTACCATAGTGAAATGGGTTCATTTTTGATACAAGACAACAGGAGGCTGAGACACTTGGGAGTCATGACCCAAGTGGGCCCCCCCCCACCCCTTTAGCGTGAAAAGGAGTATACTGGGCCGAAAGACTTGGCGGATGGGGGGACCACTTCTGTTGATCAGATTGCCTCCTGTTGTATCGCTCTGTGAAGAGTTTCCTATCAAATGTACCGTGCCTGGCGCAGAGAAATTTCATCCCATTTTGGCTTCAGCCAGTTTTAAAGAAAGTTTGGCTTAAAAGTCCTTCTTAGTTTTAAATATGGAAGCCAGCCGCGCTGGTGTAATGGTTACCACACTGCACTGGCGATCAGGTGTTCAAAGTTCAAGCCCGGTGTAGGCATTTGAAAGAGTGTCATCGACTGAGATTTTGACTAAAAAAAGTGAACCTGAACCGCTCATAGATCAAGGCTTCCTCGTGAAAATGGGAACAAAGGAGCGAAGCTCCAGACCGTGTTGGAATTTTTGAAATACAGGCTCTGTAAACAGCCTCGCAATGACTTTTCATTGGGCACCGAACTTCTTCTGAAAGCCTAAGTGCCGCTTTTTAAGAAAAACAAAATGGAAGAAACTACACTTGCACATTCCATATTTAATTAGCAACTTACAGACTAGAAATTTGTGACCATACTTTTAGGCCCCACTTGAATAGAGTTAAAAAAATTAAGTAGGAAATTAAGAAAAGGAGAAACTGAAGTTTCTTCTACATACACAACTAACATGGCATTAGAGATGATATTCTTTGAGAGGAGTGGGAACCACACAAACAACAATAGGCTAACACGTTGGTCAAAAAGTAACAGATACACAGACAAAAATCATTATCTACGCTAAACAGCACTGTCAATTATTGGATTACTATATTTACAACTTACGTATCACGTCAGTGTTTATATTCCAAGAATTTTCCTTAGGCAGGTTGTGTGGAATGAGGACAATTTGGACACAAACTCTAAACAGTAATCCACAAACTCTAAACAGTAATCCACAAACTCTAAACAGTAATCCACAAGCATATTCAGCATAGACATCTGTACCAATGATTCTAATCATGTCAAAATCCGTCATCACCTGGTCTCCTAGGTAATGAGATCGGATGCCTAGCCTTCTATGACGTGGATGAACAAATAGGAAGTCACGTGTGCAAGTTTCGCGCGTTAAAAATCCCTCGGCAGCAGCAAATTGTAAACAGGATATAAGGCCAATGCCCTGGCAAAATTTGAAACTTAGAGACCTACCCATCACAAAAATATTTATAGAATGTGTGATTCCTTAATACACATATTGGGATTCTCTCCATTGCTACTATACTCCATTGCACTATGCTGAGATCTTCCTTGTGTGATCTAAGGGAGGAGATCGGAGCACTGATGGAGTTGTCCGTGTACATCGAAGATAGTCCTTAAAACCACACCAAACCAGTCTTGACAAGGAAAAGTGTCGTCTGCGCTGACATGCGCTCTTCAATAATTTATTTAATATACCGCTTATCGCCCTTTTACTGCTTTATTCCATCTGTACTAAAGCTTGTTTTAAGAAAAACGCATCCAAAGTTGTTGGGGTATCAGTTGAACATGACGGAGTTATTTCAACAAAATGAAATTTTGCACGATGATCGAAACTGTTGAATCTACAAGTTTTAAATAAAAAATTAGAATATGGAAAGCATCTTCCGGTTCGAGATAGAATAATGTGCCAACAGAAGTATTCACTTTCTAGTTGTTTTCTTAATTCTATCTCCATATGTGTGCCTTTCAGTGACATCATTATTCCAACTCCAGTGTCCTGGTAAATACAGCCTGTGGCGGGTTAAGAAGATATTGGTTCAGATCGATAGCTTAATTCTTACGTTCTCTTCTAAGATGTTCATTTGCTTTAAAAAGTAGATATCTATTTCTATGTTCTTTACGATTACATCGCTTTATATAATAGCGAGAGTTTAGGGGCTTTTTCCTGAAAAAGTCGTACTTCCTCTCACAAATATTTACTTTACCAACCTTGTTCAGGCAGGCTTACAATAACAGACAACGGAGTCATGTTTATGTCTAAATTGTTTACTGGATTAAATTAACACAATTTTGTCCTGATATTTCAGGTTAGTCATTTTGCTACACATTTACGCATAATAAGAATATAAGGGAAAATACTCCAGAGAAATCACGATTTAAGCAGGGTGCTCATGAAATCTTTGTATATATCTGAACATGTTCTTCAGGTTTGTGTTTTTCTCGGTTGCATTAGGTCATGCTTTAAATTGTCTTAGGCTACTTCATTTGGCAAACGAATGCTCCGTGTCACGGCATCGCCTCCCCTGCTTTGCAGTAGTGGTTCAACAGCGGCCAAAACTCAATAGTGTCTAGTATGGGTCTTCAAAGGTGTCTACCTTCGCACAAGATTACTCTTGGCAGAGTTGTAAATAGAAGAGTAATGATACTTCTATCTCCAGGGAGTGTTCATAAGATATTTCAGAAGTCAAGAACAATGTTGCATTATGCAGGGCAATTGTTAACGTATATCTTATCTGCCGCCTTTTATGAAGAATTAAGCAATTATTAATTTCAGCTCGTTTAAGCACCCACCTTGATTTACTCAGTGGAATTCTTCTGGTGATAGTTGTAACCACGTTTCAAGGTTTGTGAAGTTGTACGTTTATATACTGACCCTGTTGTGCGCCCGTTCTTAATTAAACGATGATGATAGTTACCTGTCTTTGTTCTTGTGCACGCTTGTCTGTCACGTTAATTATTGGTCTTGTCTTGCTAATGTGTTTACTGAGTGATAACTAATGACCAGACAACTATGATGACTGCAGTGACTGGTCGTCTCATGGCTGACAACAAAATTCATGTATTGTTATCAATACCATAATTACAGTTGGCCATCTCCATGCCTGATTATATAGGTAATAAAATACACATGTTTTCTACGTTGACCGTTCATATAGCTCGTAATTCGCTGGTCAGGAAGTAGTTATTAACGTTTAACCTCTGCTGACTAGTGCAACACTATCTACTATTCTATACTTGATAATGTGCTGTTCTCAATATATTCAGTTTGGCTTCGAAATATTTGCTGGGTCACCACCAGAGCTGAAAACGTATTCTTACCCATGTAGTAAAGTAAATCCGTGTGACACCCCGCTCAAATTTCCCCGCTTGAAAATTAACTAACGTACGACTAAAATCTATTAATAACTACCGCTTTTGAAATGTGTCTCAAGGCCACCGTAAAATCAACCGCCAACAATTTAACTAAAGAATTTGAATTTTTAAACTACCCCAAGTTAAAAAGGTTACTACCCCCTTTTAACACACTACCCTTCCCAATATTTATTAACGAACGCCGTAAAATTAACAACCAATAGGCTTGTTACCTCGTTTTGTAGAGTCAAGAAAAAAACTTGGTTGTAACGACAAAAAGGCCTAATATGTGTTTTTGAATAAACTTTAAGAATTTATTTCTCAATAATTAACGGGAATTAAACAAAAGGGGATATCTTGAATTATAGGGCTAATATTGCTTAATACATTACCATAAAGATGTCTTCATAAATAAATTATCTTGACATAGAAAAAAATTAATTTTCAGATATTTTCAGTTCAGGAAAAGACGCCTTTAATTACAAAAAAATTACCTAGATGAATACGGTGAAGAATAACTAATGAAACCCATATAGGATGATAAAGGCCAACAGGCAGTTTAATTATCAGTTTTGATATTAAAAATCGACCCATTAATAACAAAGATATGGTATAAATGAAATCGAGACAGACGAACAAACACACTTTTGAACTGCTCAATTTGATAGCCTTCTGAAAAGTTAAAATTTCGGGACGCGTTTCTGATTGGTTAAGTGTGGTGAGCATAGGGGCAATAAAATTAACATTTTGCCGGCATAGTCCGCCAGTTGAAAAATACTATTTGCCAACTTGAGATCAGCGGGAGAGCATGTGTGACCAAGCTTTCACCGTCTGGACACAACAGCATTATAACTACCTATTTAATGCTAGTCAAGCTTGTGCATATTGTGATATATTCTTACTTGAGGGTAAGGCAGAATAAGTTTATTTGTAGAAATTAATTAACATGTCGGCCACATAGTTTATTGTGCGCCATATTCGGATACTGCCTTTGGAAAAGATTAATGTCACGACGCCCTAAGTAGGAATGCAGTTTTATTGTGAAATTGTGTCAAATGTGTTTGTAAATTTGCCATAACATTTTACGACTATAAGTCCAAAAGAGAAGAAAAGGGATAGTGGCTTCTGGAGTGCCACAGTGTTCAATTAACATCTGACACCACACCTGGAAGTCGAAAAGAAATAAATAACCAGTCACGGGATTTGGGCACCCCTACTGATAGAATGGAAGACAAGCAATGCTTCAGGGACAGAGGTCGTGAAGTTATGTGTAACAGATGAGAATACACATCCCTGATTATAGAAGATGGAGATAAGATCTGGTGCAAATGGTCAGCACACGTGTCTGACCCAGGTAAGCGTACTGTCAATTAGTTGTGGAATTATTATAAGATAGGCATTGTAGTGTGACAGGGTGTGCTGGTGTTTGCTACGGCACCATATATCCTATGTGTTACCGTGGGGTATTGGAGTTTGCTGTTTGTACGAAGAATCTAGTTAATCTACTAGCCTATACGCTAGAGGTGGAAATTGTTCTTCAACAGACTTAAGGTTATACCAGGTTCTTGGATGATCCTCTAAGGTGTTGTAGTTTGTGAGCAGTTAGTAAGACATTAGGTTGCTCAACAGACATTCCCTTCTTCCATTCATGGTTAAGGCCTAGCAATAATTTGACGACCTCGTTTAGTGTCAACGTGATTTTTAATGATCATAACTTATGTACATGATGGAGTGAAGATCAAAAACATGCATTATTCATTCAATTACAAGTGCAAGTTGCTCTTATTAATATAGCATGGGGAATCGACATTGTATGAATCAAGCTTATTCAGCTCCTGTCTACTTCTTCCTTCAATTATCAATTTACGTTGATCCAATTACATACAAGCAGTTTCAGTTCAGACAGATTGATTCATTTTTCTCATTGTGTTATGTTATATGCTCATATTCTACCAAATCATTGGTGCTTCTACAGGGCAAATTCACATCCCTGCATTTTACTCAAGGTGTAACCTGCAGCCATTAGTTCCTTTCTACGTGATCAAGGGCTACCTTTCATTGATATGAAAATATAATAGGAAATCTGAACACTCTACTTACAGTTCTCCTTGTATAGAATATCCCACATATTATATACTAGGATAATGCAACTGTTAACTCTTTAAGCCCCAAGAGCCAGTATACTGTACTTCCCGCTAGACCCATTTGGCCCAATCAACAGTATACTGGCTTTCGTATCTCTTGATCCTTTCTAGGGCTGTTTTCTAATTTTGACAACTCAAAAACGCTATTTTCTTAAAGTATAGCCCTCCATTATGGACTTTTGTTATTTATGAATATGAACATTTTAAAAAATTATTTCCAAACAAAAACAATAAAAACATACTGGTATGGCCATTTTTGTTTGGGCCAAACCCACTTTTTTTGCTTGGGACTGAAAGAGTTAAATAAACACATCATTTAATTTAATCGGAAAATCCTCGAATAGTTTAGCAGCCTAAGGACAACACGTCCGGATACTACCAAGACTGATCTGCAACTGCTTCTTGGCCGGGGAAGCCCGCTGGGTTTCAGCTCAATCTGGTTTAGCGTTGCGTGATCTAGGTTTATTCAGCTCACGATTGGACAATAGTTAATCTACGCTATTACTATCATGATCTGTTTCTACTAAAGATTTACGTTTTAATTTTTTTATTTTTTTATTTTAACAAATTCCTATCAACTAAGCTATAGTCTGGTTTTTTTAGAAGTGATAATTCCTAGAGTGACGAACTCACTGTCACATATAGATCCCTGGGCCCTGCAAATCTATCCCGTAGGGAGACATCTGTATACTATCAATATCCAAAAATATCCCGAAAATATTCTAAGTTAAAAAAAATTTTCAGAAAATTTTAAAGTCCAAAACTTTTCTAAGTCCAAAATTGTTTCGGAAAAATTTAATCAAATTCCTCACTGGGGTCCTTTGTCTATATGAGATCAACTTCTATATAAAAACTTAGTGATGGACATCAACTTCAAAAAAATTTAAACTATCTAGCATATCACAATATTTTTCATCTAATTTTCTAACTGGCAACACTAAGCAACAAAATATTTCTAACATCCAATGTATTACATAAGATCGTCACCAAAAATGTGATGAGTGGCAACACTGGGAAATATGAACAATAATATATGTCCTTGTCATAACTCAGTGTCATTTCATTCAGAAATATATTTGAAAATATTCTATTAAACATGGTGGGGAAGAATGTTATATATTCTCCGTTCCTTTTATTTGCTCCATATATTAAGACTCCGAGTAGTTAAAAAGACTGCCGATAGGATAGTCTGGCGCTCTCTCTTCCAAACCTCTACACCTCACGGTAGAAGGGGAACGACTAAGTATGTAAGTAAGTAGTTCAAAAGAATTTATGTTATTTTCAATCTTGGTTTTCCAATAAGTTTTGGGGCTAACTTATTTATTGATTATGCATTCCAATGTATATTCCAGCAGAAAGTATTCCAATTTTCAAAATAGCCACGTCATCTTTGCAATGACGATCCAATTGTAAAAGTCAGTTAATCTATCTGTGGCGATCCATCATGTTTTCTTTTGTCTTTTTTTTTAATTTATCGACTTACTTATTATTACATATGGGAAAAAATTTCAGACATGCATATAAACATGTTCGAATCAATTCACTTTGATAAGCAATTATAATGTACACAATAACAATGCTTAACAATCTCTTGACCTGTCCTTATTTATTCACTAACTAACACCTTAAAAATATTCTAATTTGTTTTCAACATTTTTTAATGTCTTTTTTTTTTTTTTCAAATCTCCATACAAGTTATGAGTCTCGTAGTGATCCTGTTCATTGAGAATTTGGTTATGTCCAATCACTGATAGATTTATTTCTTTATTATTTTCTTTTCTTCTCTGTCAACACCGTATAGTCCCTGTGGACTATATCTTGGAAGTATATATATATATTTTTTTTTCTTTTTCAAAATTCGTTCTTGAGCTATCAGTTAGTCATTATCAACATCAACTATTCAATCAATCATTAAAACAATATGTTTACAACATTTTTCCAATATGTAAAATACAAGGAAAAAAATCTTCAAAGTATCTTGGATTCTGTACATTGGGTTCTGTATTACTTTACTTCTTTTTTTTTTCTTTCTGTCAAGACAATCTTTCTGGTATTCTGGACAATTATGTATCCGTTATTTCTGGTTAATCTTTGTATCCCGTTTACTATTTTTGTTTTCCATAAGTCCAATATATCAGTCCTGGTGCTCCAATATTTTACAGGTGTGGACCTTTCCTAGTCCTTTTATTTATACTGGAAATTCATCATTATTAACTCCCTATGTACTACGTCTGACAATATTTTCAATAACACATCCATTAATCATTTATGGTATTATCAACATGAATGTTAGAACTTTATGACAACATGCAATCAACAAAAATTTATTTTACATTATTTATAGTAATGCAACAGCAGTTCTGCCTTCGTAGGTCGAAGGTTTGTCGGAACTCAATGCGGTGTTTATAGCATCTGCTGCTACAGCCAGATGATCAATTGATAGTCCTTAACTTCAAAATGATGTAAGTTATTTCCTATGGGGCATGAGGGTACATGTATTCCAATGGTAATCCATGATTCAGCAATATGTATGTCCAATCTAGGTACTCTTTTATCATTATATATCCATCCACTGTATATATATCTATGACACGTCAGTCCGTGGGGTAGCATTAATTTCATTCCACATATCACAAGGGGCGATCCGATCTCAGTATTTTCAAACTGCATCCATCCTATATTGTCCTCTGGTTTGTTTTGTAATTTTATTTAAGGTATCACATTTGTTATCTAACTTATTATAACCATGTTCACAATGCAAGGTAGTGGGTAAAAATAAAAAAAAAATATCCTCTCAAAATGTGGAGGGATCTTATAATGTCTTATCGTCTGTATACAACAAATATTTAGTCATTTCCTTCCATTATTATTTTTGTGTGTGTCCATATCCTCTGTGGTGCCATAGGATTATCATAATCCTCTTGTGTATCTCATGTCCATGGGTGATCCCTACACTTATGGTTCCATTATGTGGCAATCCCACATTTTTTGATGACTTGTTCTATGTCCGTGGAAATCCGTAAAATTTGTCCAAGTATTTTGACGTCTTTCTTTCGTTATCACGAAAAGACTAACATTTCGTTTATTATGCTATACTGATGTGGAGTACTTTATCATCAATCATAACATTAGTTGTACTATCATATAGTTGTATCATAACATGGTGTCTCATATAATGGCACAGGCAACCTTCATAAATAGGTGCTTCTTCCTTTCATGGGCATCAGGCAACATCAGGAAAAAAATTGGCAATGTATTTCCTCTGGGATTAGCATACACAAATGCTATCAATAGGGTTTCTATCTGCAAAATCAGCATACGCAAATGTCATTGGGGTATTGGGTAAAGGGCAATGTCTTGAAATTCGGGGCAGTGTATTATACATCAGCTTGTCATACAGGTGGGTAATTTTTTTTTTTCATCAGTCATTTGTTTACATCAACAATTTGTGGTGGTGGTACAATGGTATGCATCAGCAGTGATGTATGTCAACCTTGTATAATATGCTATTCTGTAGTGTATTTTTGTATCTTTCCAACTCTTCTGCAGAGTTAACTTAATCACAAAAATGCAACATCAGCATTTTCTAATATCTCCTTATATAATAATTTATGAGTGGGGCTATGAAGGATGTAAAAGTGTAAATGGGTAAGAATATTAGCAACAATGTTTAGAACAAGTAAGAGGACAGTATACTGTGAAGTCGTCACGAATAGAGGGAAAAATAGACTATCTCCGGATTACAAAAATATTGTAATTCAAAAGAATGAAGATATTACTTGGCGAACGAATTTTCAAGTTTCGAATGTCGTCTCAGAACGATAGAAAGAAAAAGTATGAGAAGTAAGGTGGGGAAATCTTATAATGGTTGTTAAAGATGGAATATGCAATCTATTCTGCTAAATGCAATATTTTCCAACAATTTGTCATGTACATACTCAAAATAAATACACCTGTGGGAAGAAAAATATAGCATGACAGATATGGGTATCAATTGTGATGGTGTGGATTATACATATTTTGTCAGAAGATGTTATAGTAGGATCAATAGAACATTATAGGGATAGACAAGTTTAGTGGTATTGTTATAGGTAAAAAGGATTAGGAAGGAGTAAGAACAGGACTACTAGTGTAAAGTGTTTGCGAAAAGATGCCCTAAGATGCATGAAAGGAAATCACTGGACTCTGGGATTTGTAAGGACTGGAAGTCGAGTGAAGGAAGCGTGGAATATGATCATTTCTGAAAATGTAGATCACTCTCATAATAAAATCAGTGTAACACATGTGTTGTAAATGGGATGGTGGAAGTTAACATTAGAACCGTCTAACTAATTTAACGTGTCATGTGTGTGATTGCAAATAGCAAGGCTGTGATTTTGTTTTAACTTTATTTCACAATCAAAAAACTTCTAACTAAAATCATATGTGGGCTGTTCTTGAAGTATCATAGTTTTCAATACTTGTCTGGGAAAACAGTTGCTGGTTATGGTTCTGTCATCTCATTGTGGCACTAAGTCATTCACGAATCGAGCTGGAACAGTACATTTTTCACACAGGCTGAAAAGAGAGTATATGGGAGAGTTAGAACATTATTAAACAGTAAGTTCACATTTGCGTTGACCGTGCATGGATGGGCATGCACATAAACACTTGGGCGTGTTTAGCAAAGCTTTAGTAGTAGGTCCTTTAGTTTTTCTGCCATCTCTAACTTTGCAATATCCTGACTGGTTAGGCGAGCATCTGATGCGTGATGCCATATGATGATGGATGGCATCCGCATGTCTGGTTTTGTGTAGTGTGTAGATGTGTTCAGTCAAAACAATGTTCATGCAACAATAACAGGGCAATCCACATAGGACGTCAGTAAACTCACGACGTATAAAGTCAATGAGTCTTGAAACAGCCGTTGACGTTTTTCTTCATTATTTATTGTGGACGCCACGGTGACAAAATGGTTACGCAAATGTGTAGGCACATCAAACAGTCATTATCACAGCAACATTCAATACAGCAATAAACGGTAGACAGCATTACAATGATGAGTCAGATGCATGTTATATTTCATAGTGCTGTAAATGTAGTCAGGTGGAAAACTCCATCCTTTTCTATAACAGCCAGGAGATAACCAGATGTATGAGATCAGTTCACTCTCCTTAGTCTGACTTCAGCAAGACAGACACGTCTGCCGAAGTATAAATAATGTCCTCAAAAATATCCTCTAGATAATAAAGGTTTTCTAAACCTAGTTCATTTAACAAAGTAGCAAGTAATGGTCCTTGGTACATGCATCAACCAATGCAGTACAATGCAGCGACATGTGAGCTGGAAAAGAACATCTCGTGACGACGACTTTCGGAGACAGGCTATGAATCGAAATCGCTCACGACCCAAAATCGATAGAGTTAATGAAAAAGTCAATTTACCTTGCTTTCATGAAATACACAGAAATATCACGCCTCCCGACATGTGGGAAAACACTAGAGGTATTATCTCGACTAAACGAAATATCCATAAGAGGACTACACATCCCTGACAGAACAAAAAAAGCGGAGATCCCCTCTTCAACGAGGCATCTCTTTCGCCATTCCAAATCGCTCACTCCCCACTAGTGGTGGGCGGAAACCGATCGACCAAACAACAAGACAAGTCATGCGCAGTCCAGCGCAAAAATGACCACAGCTCAAAAGTTAACTGCATTCGATACCAACGCGAGAAGACAAATGCTTACTGAGAAAAGTGACTATAAATTTCAAGCAGTTGTTGCCCTTGCGTTATAAAACAGATATTGAAATAAAACGATGTTGCGAGAATTTATCACGCAACAGCATCATATTGAGTAACTGTGGGTGCAGCATCTGATACGATATTGGCTGATTGTTGGGGCGCTGAGGACATCAACGAAAGCGGTGATGATTTCACTGTAGATTGGGGATGTGCGGCAGGTACATCTTTTGGTTTGGAAGTAGGAGTATGTTTCGCCTATATTTTTCGCCTGACTTGGTTCTGCGGTACGTTGACACTGTTTATAGTGAGTACAGTAATTGGTACACTGTTGATGTTGACAGGGTGGTGGTAAGCTGAAGAAACTGGTACCGACTGTGATGTGGCCTGGGGATGTGTGGCTAGTACCTCTTGGCGTGGTTTGAAAACATGCCTACGTTTCGTCATAATTTTTCGTCGGACATGGTTTTGCGGCATGCGAAGAATCTTGGTGACAGGAGTTGAGTTATCAGGTTCTGTTATATAGGCGCGTTTGACATTGGAGCTGACTGGTACAAATAAGGTGCTATCTGCATCACTGGTTTCAACAGAACTGGCTGGGTCTGGTGAATCGATGTCTGTTTCTCGTTCATATACATCCATCATTTCTCTGTCATTTTGTTCGTTGAGGTCTGACAAAACTGCACTGGGGTTGAAAATGTTGTTTCTCATTTCTTGCTGCGTTTCGTCTCCATAAGGATTGGTAGTATATGGTTCAACAAACTGCTTGGGTATGGTGTCTTCAGGATCTACTCGTTCAGGGTGATCAGCTGTGTTCCTGTCGTATAACAGTGGTTGTTCTTCACTAGTATTCCAGTATGAAATGGGAGTGTGGTATGTATCGACTGACGAATGGTCACTGCGGAAGTAAGTTTGAGTGTGGATAAAGGTTGACTTGGTATTGTCATCTCTTGATGTTTGAGGCATGATTTCTTCATTTCTAATACGCAGGTCTCTGTCTTGGAGTCGATTTCACAGTTCTACTGGTGGATTGTCTTCCTCGCTTTCGGATGAGTCTCGTTGTCGTCTTGCTCGATGTATTGCATCAGAGGGGGTCTGGGTACGTGGTCGTGCTGGTATAATTCAGATTCTGTCGTCTCTGTCTCTGATAAGTCCGTCGAATCTGTACTGGATGGATTATAATGTAGGGTGGCTTTTCTGACTGGCCTGGTAGTTGTATTCAGAGGTGTAATGGGTCTGTGATGATCAATCATGAGTTTTTTTGCATGAGCTTTTGTTCTGTGGTTTGTCTCTTCATTCCAGATAGTGAAGTGTACAGGTGTCGTTTGTTCTGTGTTTTTGTATCCATCTAACCATCGGTCGTCGAGTTTTGAGCTGCGGACATGTTTCTTGTAGTATACTCTGTCTCCTATTTTTAACGTTGGTAGCTTGGCTGATTTATCATGTTGTTTCTACTTTTTGTAAAATGCCTTCTGCGTATTACGGTGTGCAATCTGGTGAGCTTTTTGCTTTTCTTTAAGAATTATTTCTATGGGGTCTTCTCCCATATATTTCCGCTGTGGACGAAGGAGGTTATCTAAAGGAACCTTTGGCTCCCTTCCGCACAGCATGTAAAATGGTGACATCCTTGTGGTATCGTTCACATTTACTCGGATGGCTTCAAGAGCTTGGTTAATATACAGATCCCAGTATTGGTGGTTCCCCTTGATATATTTGCTAATAATATCATGCAGGATGGCATGCATCCTTTCATTTCTGCCATTTGCATTAGGATTATAGTAACTGGTTGTAGTATGTTCGATATTCAGCTGGTGTAAGGTGGCTTTAAATGGGTTGCTGATAAACTGTTTACCGTTGTCCGAAATGATTCGTTTTGGACAGCCATGCTTGGGAATGAATTCTTGTAAAAAAATTTGCGTGATGGACTGCGATGTGGCATCACTGAGTGGGTAGCTTTCTGGCCAAACAGAGTATTGGTCAACCATGTGCAGGATGTTTTTGTTGCCTGATTTGGTGAGTGGGTAGGGACCTGATATGTCAATGCTTACTGTTTGCATGGGATAATGGGAAGGTTGCATTTCTTGAAGGGGAATTAAATGTGGCTTCATGTTTCGCAGTTTACATGTTCTACAGGTGGCCACGTACTCTGTAATGTCCTTATACATGGTTTGCCAATAATACCTTCTCCTTATGACATCAATTGTTTTGTCTCTTCCCATGTGCCCGTTGTTATCATGAAACTTTGGCAGTACTTCTGGGATTATATGTGTTGGAATGACTTTTCGTAGCGTCCCTTCTTGTTTATGATCGATATAATATAGAGCTCCGTCCGTTGGGTGTACTATAAAATCTTTACTTTTTGTTGGGTTTTTCTGGACGTATGTGAGCAGCCTGACAATTTCTCGATCTTTTGCTTGTTCTACCCGAATGTCAAACTTATCTTGACTGTCTTCTTCTACTTGGGATGAGGAATTTGAGTTAGTTCTTGGTTCTGGTGAGGTAATTACATTAATTTCCTTAGCATTGTCGAAGGTTCCAACAAAGAATAGGTAGAGAACCCCGAATGGACCATAGGGACTATACTGAGCATGGACCTATGGAGGTTGACCATGCCAGGAGGCAATGGGCTCGCTCACGATACCAAGAGGATAGGACACGTACCTATAAACCACCTGCACGGAGGCCAAATGATGTGCATAATGTAAATACAATGGGATGCTTTACATGTGGGAGAATTGGACATAGCTATAAGTCCTGTACGGCAAATTACACCAATGCACCACTCAGAAGAGAGGACACTTACCAACAGCAACAACACCCCCCCCCCGACGCGATTATACCAGACACCGGTACACCAGAGGCACACCTCAACCCCTCATGCGTCAGGGAAACGGACGTGCCACTCACTAAGCAGGAACGTTAGTGAGGGTAACCACCAAAGAAACTGGTCCAAAACGAAAGAAACAACACAGAACAAAGCACAACATGTAGGCCCATCGAAAAAAATTCACCAGGAAGAGATGTTGACTGATAGAACCAAAATACATCCGGACCCCAGTTCCTGCATCATGACTATACAGGGCCAACAGTATAGAGCACTGGTGGATACATGAGCATCCATTAGCCTTATTAAGTTCCAGCTGTTCAACAAGATCCAACATTTGGTAAGATTCCAACCGTCCAAAACACACTTAGCTTCAGTCACAGGACAAAGACTAAAATCAATTGGGACAGCATGGGTAAAATTTTCCTTAGGTGAAACAAATTTTGAACACCAATTTGTCTATAAATGAGATGCTACAAGCGGGAATTATCGAAAGATCCAGATCCCAATGGTCCTCCCCTATAGTTATAGTATCCAAGAAAGATGGTTCCAGTCGCTTTTGTTGCGACTACCGTGCCCTGAACAAGATCACAAAAGCCATTTCCTAACCCTTGCCCAGAATAGCCGATCTACTTGCGACGTTTTGGAAAGTCTACCTATTTCACCACACTTGATGCAATGTAAGGATTTTGGTGTATCCCCATGACACCTAAGGCAAAACAGAAATCCACATTCTGTTCACACGTCGGTAGTTTCTCTTGGAACGTTATGCCATTTGGTCTTAAGGGATCACCAGCAACATATATGTCACTCATGGACGAAATTTTAAAGGGTTTACAACCATTCGCCCTAGCATATATAGACGATATACTGATACATACCGCAGGCACATTAGAAGACCACCTTCGCAAGGTAGAAATAGTCTTTGATAGACTCAGGCATCATCAAATAAAGTTAAAACTGTCGAAGTGTGAATTTATAAAGACAGAAACTAAATATTTAGGCTTCGTCATCAATAGAGATGGTATCAGACCAGACGAAGACAAAGTTAAGGCCATAAGAGAGATGCCTAGCCTCAAGACAGTCAAGCAAACACGTTCTTTTATCAGGTCCGTAGGATACTATAGGCGCCATATCATACATTTCTCGAAAGCAGCTGAACCATTGATAGCCCTTACCCGCAAGTATGCACGATTTAGATGGACAGAAGAGTGCCAGAAATCGTTTGAATATCTAAGAAATGCCCTAACCACCATCGCGCTTCTTGGACATCCAGACATTTCTCAGCCCATGATACTATACACCGATGACTCGGACAACGCAATCGGTGCATGTTTGGTACAACCAGTACTAGAAGATGAAACACCCATTCTACCAAACATCCCCAATGAGAAACCCATTGCATTCTTATCCCACGCATTGTCAAAGTCACAGAAACGGTGGACCACCACTGAGAAAGAAGCATACGCCATTCACTATGCAGTACATAAATTAGACTTTTATGTTAGAGGAACTAAACTCATTATGCGAACTGATCATCAGCCTTTAGTTAACTGGCTCACCAAAACACAAGAACAGCCTAAGAAGTTACAGACATGGTCAATGAATTTACAGTCCTATGATACCACTATCGAATATATCCCTGGCACGTTAAACACCTGTGCAGATCTCCTATCTAGAATCAAATATGATGACGAGACAGAGGTAAAGACAAAAACAGTCAAAAATGACGGCACATTTTCTTCCTGTATTGCTGCTTGGATTGTTTCAGCAATTGTTTTTGTGTCTTTTCTAAGGAGGTGCATTCTGATATTGTCTGCCCTAAGGCCATCAACGAATATCCCCACCAGCTGTGTTTCTACATCCGGTGTGGTAGGTATTTCTCCACACAAAGCCTCTTCTGCCATATTGAGGAGTCTATCTCCAAAAAGCTGTACCGATTCATCTCTCTCCTGTTTCATGCTTCTAAGGACTGACCAAGCGTGCATTTTGTCTATAATTTCGCCATACCTCTGGATTAGCTCTTTTCTAAGGGACGCGTAAGTCTCTGTGGGGTACTGCTGGGACTTCCTTCTTAAGAAATCAGTCACTAATGAATCGGAGCTTAACAGAGCGATTTTCTTTTTCTCGTCATCAGTTATTGCCTCTGCTATTGACGCAAATTTTTCCATGTTGGCCAACCATCTTCTGAATCTTTTCTTGTCTCCATCAATCGGTTGGACGATGGATATGACTTGGGTGAATTTTGCGTAGTTGTCAGCTTTCTGTAAGTTTTCAGTGATGCGCTCTAGCGCTATCCTTGTGGGTCCTTCCATATTCTGATTGTCTTGGGGCTGTAGTGGTTGTACATGTGCGGATTGGTTTTGCGGTTGCTGCTGTTGTTGTACTCCTAGTTGTTGGAAATTCTCTAGTAGTTGTTCCATCTTTTGTTAATGCTTAGTCTGTGGTTCTGCTCTTTATAGAGGACTAGTCACGGGCATCATATATTGTATTATGTGACAGTGGTGGTTCCTTTTGGGACTGGAACGGCACCATATATTGTACTATGTGACAGGGTGTGCTGGGGTTTGCTATGGCACCATATATCCTATGTGTTACCGTGGGGTATTGG
Source organism: Oreohelix idahoensis (assembly GCA_024509875.1). Lineage (NCBI taxonomy): Eukaryota > Metazoa > Mollusca > Gastropoda > Stylommatophora > Oreohelicidae > Oreohelix > Oreohelix idahoensis. Next base: position 21,281 of record JAMPIV010020263.1, read on the forward strand.
AGTTTGCTGTTTGTACGAAGAATCTAGTTAATCGACTAGCCTATACGCTAGAGGTGGAAATTTTTCTTCAACAGACTTAAGGTTATACCAGGTTCTGGGATGATCCTCTAAGATGTTGTAGTTTGTGAGCAGTTAGTAAGACATTAGGTTTCTCAACAGACATTCCCTTCTTCCATTCATGGTTAAGGCCTAGCAATAATTTGACGACCTCTCTTTAGTGTCAACGTGATATTTAATGATCATAACTTATGTACATTATGGCGTGAAGATCAAAAACATGCATTATTCATTCAATTACAAGTGCAAGTTGCTCTTATTAATATAGCATGGGGAATCGACATTGTATGAATCAAGCTTATTCAGCTTCTGTCTACTTCTTCTTTCAATTATCAATTTACGTTGATCCAATTACATACAAGCAGTTTCAGTTCAGACAGATTGATTCATTTTTCTCATTGTGTTATGTTATATGCTCATATTCTACCAAATCATTGGTGCTTCTATAGGGCAAATTCACATCTCTGCATTTTACTCAAGGTGTAACCTGCAGCCATTTGTTCCTTTCTACATGATCAAGGACTATCTTTCCTTGATATGAAAATATAATAGGAAATCTGATCACTCTACTTACAGTTCTCCTTGTATAGAATATCCCACATATTATATACTAGGATAATGCAACTGTTAAATGAACACATCATTTAATTTAATCGAAAAATCCTCGAAAAGTTTAGCAGCCTAAGGACAACACGTCCGGACACTATCAAGACTGATCTGCAACTACTTCTTGGCCGGGTAAGCCCGCTGGGTTTCAGCTCAATCTGGGTTAGCGTTGCGTGATCTAGGTTTATTCTGCTCACGATTGGACAATAATTAATCTACGCTATTACTATCATGACCTGTTTCTACTATGGATTTACGGTTTAATTTTTTCATTTATTTATTTTAACAAATTACTATCAACTAAGCTATAGTCTGTTTTTTTGTTAGAAATGATAATTCTTAGAGTGACGAACTCACTGTCACAATAGGGAGGGAATGTTCTTTCTCATTACAGGTCATAACACCATTTAAAAAAGTTGTGCAACTATTCTGGAGAAGACAAAAATTGCAGGCAGTGGACCCTCACAATACATGCTGAGCAACAGGCCGTCTTTTCTTCCAGAAGGCAGCACGATGTGTGTGATCATATATGCAGTTGGAAGCAACTAGTCTCAGACAGACTATTTAAATTAAGTCCCTTACAAGGTTACATGAGAGATCATTCACATAAATAAAATAACAATCCACAACATAGATTTCCTGACCTGGGGAGGATGTAGAAAACAGATCTTCAAAAAATAGTTTAGTTACAAGTTCAAGTATTTAAAAAAGATTGTGAGGGACCCAAGAAAGTGACATTTGGTAATACAAGTCATGAACACTTTTCAACATATTGATTTCTATACTGTAAAATAAAAACTCTTCCTAAGTTTGATACTTCCTGTACAAAACATTGAGGTACAGGAAGAATAAAACCATATATATATATATATATATATATATATATATATATATATATATATATATATATATATATATATATATATATATATATATATATATATATATATAATTCTACAACCAGCCTTACTTCCTTATTTTTACTAAGTTAAAGTTCTATTTTACCATTTGTCATACATCATAATAATTGCGTTACCCTAGACACTTGCCATACACACCCTCACAGATTCTTTAGTCAGGTGAGATCTCGAGAGGTGACTGTTACTGGTGGACACTTTATTCATAGCTTGATTGATACATACTGATACTGTCTGTTGCATACTGTTTGTTCACGTGTATCCACCACTGCAGAGGTAACCGTTTCCTAACTGCATACGTTATACAGGCTAATTATCCGTGTGTGTACTGCTGTACTCTGCACTGTGTCTGGAATGTATGGAGTGCGTGTATGGGTATATTCGCACACATCACTCTAACGCACGTAAGAGTCATTGATCGTTGAAAGCCTGGTGACGTTTTCTTAGACACTTTAATTACGCCACGACACGACCACAATGACATCGACGAAATACAGTTACATTGAATCAAATAGCATCAGGTAAGATCTACCAATATTCACCCTGCATATCAACCATCAAATAACACAGGTAAGTTCTCAATGTTCACCCTGCATATGAACCATCAAATAACACAGGTAAGTTCTCAATGTTCACTCTGCATATGAACTAAAGGCCTGTACACTTCCCGGCCTCGACATATCTTCAATAACGTTAATATATATATATATATATATATATATATATATATATATATATATATATATATATATATATATATATATTATATATATATATATATATATATATAATCATCAGCGCTATCTCTTCCTTTCTTGTAGCCTGCAAACATCGCAGTGCTACTGATATATGTTCATGGATCCCTCCAGTAGTAATATATGAAATCCTCAGCGCTCTCTCCTCCTGTAGCCTGCAAACATCGCAGTGCTACCAATATATATTCATGGATCCTCCAAGCAATAATAAGTATGGCCTCAAAGAGCAAATGCTGGCATAGCAGTGCAAAGAATATATATGTCCATGGATCCTTCTAGTAATAATACATGTATGGCCTTAAAGTAACATCAGCGCTATTTCTATCGCACCTACTGACATAGCAGTGCAAATAATATGTGTCCATGGATCCTTCCAACAATAATATATGTAAGGCCTCAAAGTAACATCAGAGCTATCACTGCAGCACCTACTGACATATCAGTGCAAATAATATGTAAATCACTGGCCTATACACACCAAGGCCTTTAGAACATCTCATGAAATAACGTACCTTCTATCTGCAGATAATCACATAGAAATCTAATGGATAATCACACACATAAATCCATCAGCAATCATCATGTACCCAAAATATACACCGGTACACCTTGAGAAAATGGCTACAACACCTTTCCCGTTCACTCGCTGGGAACTCACTCCCCAGACCACACCTTTCCCAGCACACCCCAGCCAATCACACATCCGCCGGGAAAGCGAGCGAATATCGCTCAGCTCACAAACAGCTTAAACAAATTCATCTCACGCGGTAACTCAGCCGCCGTGAGAAACGTTCTGAATCTCGAAGATTCGAATATAATTTGTTCATATATATTTTTAAATAAATTAACCAGCAGACAAAACCGCTGTCCAAGCTAGACAACCAAAATCCGGCTTGCATATCCTAAACCACTTAACGATAACTTCTCTTAGATTTGAGGTAAGATAAAACAGCCTGCAACAGTGACAGTTAGGGACCCAGAGACTTTTAACATCATCATCCTTTACTCTGGGAACTTGCATAGTCTGACCTCACCTGTTTAATATTAATTATGATAATGTACTGTAAATCTGTGTACATGTTATTGTACTGTTACAATGTTGGGATTTTATTTTATTTTGTTAAGTAATATTTAGGATACATGTGAGAATAAATGGATTCAGTATGGAAGATGAGAGAAAGGAAGGGCAGAATGTTAGACGGGCCTGCGTGCCCAATTCTAAACCCTTTGAAAATAAAGTTCGTTCGTTCGTTCGTTCACCTTGATTGTCTATACACCCTTACTCTGTTCAGAGAAGGGGGTATTGCTCATAAGACCAGTCCCTTACCTGGCACTATTCTAGTGTTATCTGACACATCTAATTGTCAAAGGGAACCTATATTCTATACTCTAAAACCTCTTACAACAACCCACTAGAACTGATCGTTATAAAGTCTGCCCTATGCGTCCGACACTGGCCCACTGCTTCTTAACACTTGTTCTTGACTATCTGCACGTAATTAACTATTCGAAAGTTGTACCTACCAATGTTTCTTGAATGAACCGCTGGCGACATATTTTTACACAGCTCGACGTGGACTCTATTTGTCGTGAAAACATCTTTTCTCTTGTCTTCTTTTCTGAAAACTGCAGCTGTACCGATAATACAATGTTATCTGAGCTGGTCATTACTTTACAGATGGTCGCTACAGTTAGTCTACCCTAACCTGCTCACAGCTGGTTACCTGAGCAAAAACGAAGAGTGAAGTCGTATCTCAGTCGTCAGCGCAAAAACTTATATTCCGCTTGTGACGACACATGAACCAAGTTCCCCCCTTTCCACTAATTATCCCTCGCTATTCTAATCCCAGTTATCTCCCTTTACTATCACATTACTTTCCCTACCCTAAAAACAGATTTGTCACCAGCACACATTTTTCTCTCCTATTGTTTAATATGCCTATCTCTACCCCAAAAACCTAATCTGTGCTTCCGTGACCAGTATTACCATACACTAATATACAAATGGAATACACTTCATAATTCTACCCATCTAACATAATCCCTTATACATAAATCACTTTCTTCCCCCTACATCCTCATATTGCAATTATACTACTCGTCAAAAGTCAAGGGCCACCCTATTATTTTCAATACACTTTTATATAAGCGCATAGAATGATTAAATAAAGGAAGATTTTAGTAAAAATGGGTGCAATATCTTCCTCTGACAGCCCTCTATGAACGTTAAGCATAAAAACAACTCACCGACAACCATGGTGATCACGTGCTACTTGGTTTGCTGATCATAAATTCACATTTTTTATTTGTTTTTTTAAACTTCCGTAGAACCAAACAGGTGAAGTAATCGTGTTGATTGACATTCCACGTGCAATGGCAACTTTTCGTGAACAGAGTTCACTCTTAATTTGTTTTACAATCAGCAGACTTAGGGTAATTTCATCACTTGCAAAAACCATGCCACCGAGAAGAAGTCTTGACACCTTACAAAGAATGAGGGCTATAGCGTGGGTTGAAAGTGGTTTATCTGTCCGTGAGGTTGCTAGACGCCTTGCAGTGTCACACTCTACTATCCAAAGAATTTTGGAGAGATTTCAGGCCACAGGAAGTGTGGAGGATCGTCACCGGCTAGGTCGCCCTAGATGCACCAATAGACATGATGACCGGTACCTCTTGCTGTCAGCCCTGCGCCATCGAACAGTGACTTGTTCCACTCTAAGATGTCAGCTGAGACAAACTGTAAACGTTAATGTCAGTCAAAGCACCTTTCGCAGACGTTTACATGAACGTGGACTAGGTGCTCGACGTCCTGCAGTCAGAATCCCTCTTACTCCTGCTCATCGCAGAGCCCGTGTTGCTTGGTGTTGCGAGCACATCCGATGGACAAGGCAACAATGGAGTCAAGTTCTCTTCATTGATGAATCTCGCTTCACTGTGTCATTCAATGATGGCAGGATTCGAGTTTGGAGACGATCAGGAGAGCGATTTACTGATGACACAATTCGAGAGGTGGATCGTTATGGTAGGGGTTCTGTCATGGTCTGGGAAGGCTTCTCAGACACGGCAGGACCCCACTCTACATCATCCAAGGCAACTTGACCGGCCCAAGATACCAGAACGAAATCTTGAGACCAATTGTTCAGCCTGCTCTGGAGGCCATAGGTGGTAATGCCATCCTCCAAGATGATAACGCTCGACCCCATCGAGCTCGTGTGGTGAATGAGTTCATTCAGCAACATGGGATCATCAGGATTGCGTGGCCAGCTCATTCACCTGACCTTTCTCCGATTGAGCACCTCTGGGATGTCCTTGGTCGAAGATTGCCAACAAATCATCCCCTGCCAATGGATGTTGCACAGCTGACTGCATTTCTGCTACAGGAATGGCAAGCTGTTCCTCAGGATACTCTTCGGACCCTTGTGGACTCGATGCGTCTACGCTGTCTTGAATGCCTTGCTGAAAACGGTGGTCATACCCGAATTTGAAATGTCTATTTGTCCAATATCTATTGTGTGACTTTTGAAAAGGTGGGTGACACACTTTACAGCTTCATTGCGTTTGAATGTGTGTTTCCATTTCTTTACGTGACATGTCAATTTGGTATTCAATAAATGCCGTTTTGACTGATACCAATTACGTTTATATCAGAGTTGTTTTATGGTTTCAACCAAGGTTTTTCTAAGTGGCACTTGACTTTTGACGAGTAGTATATATTATTCTAACTACAACACCACACTGTATAATCATAACAGTCTGTGACTTTAGTATGCATTGTAAGCTTCTTTTATCCATAATTTATTATACCTTTCACACCATTGTTACTCTCAACGTCTCTGTCTCCTACTTTGTTTCATAGCTCAATCTTTCATGTATTCTCTCATATCCAGCTCTATATGTGAACCATTGTAAGTCACTCCATCATGACCTACTGAGCATCATCATACCCGCACTAACTTTCTTATTTACTTCTTCTGTAGCTACCATTTTTCCGTACTGTACTGTAACTGCCTGTTACACATATTTTACATTATATATAGCCGTTTGTAACCCATTTAAAACAGCATGATGTCACTGAGTTTTCGTTACTGCTATCCCCCTGGCTAAACCATTCACTTATCTTTGAACCTAAAAAAGAATTTGTGGTCCCCTAATTCGAACTACTTGCATTTTCCGTATCATCTCTCTATTCCTAACATCTGTTATCTTCTATTTCGATTATATCACGTGCTTCCGCTTCCATCTACCCTGCTATAATTGTATCTCCATTTTCCATTGTCACTGTTCCGTCTCTCTTCCTCATATTTCTTCCTTCTCAGTTATATATGCTTCTCTTTTCTTCGCCTTTTTTTATTTCAATCTCTCTATTCTCCACCCTCTGTATTTTTGTATCTCAATCTCTCTTACCAGGGTACAGACTGCGTACTTCATGTACCACCACTTATACTTCGGCACTTACGATAGATAATTGCTACTCCTACTAATCAGGGCAGAAAGTCTTTTTTTTTTTTTTTTTTTTTTTTTCCTCGCTTGAGGTCGCATATTTTTTCCTCGCATGAGGTCGCATTGTCCCCGCCCCACACCCAGCTCTGGTCAAGACCACATGTCCCAACACAAGAAGACCCAGCGACAAAATGTGTCATCCAGTGATCCTCTGTGTTCTCACACAAGGGACCTAATGACACATGAATGTCACTGTACCGGTCCCTGTGTCTAGACACATGATCCCTTCCAAAGGCCGGATATTGGGCTGTGGGGTCTTCACAGCATTATTCATGCTGAGTTTTTCCAGGGCAGAAAGTCAAAGAGTAGTGGTTAATCGGTTGAACCACTGAGAAGCTGTCTCAATATATCTCTACTTGGCCCTGGTAATACGTCATTTGACCTCTCCCGTGAGCATTCGTTTTCCTTGCACAAGTCAACGTTGTTCGATCAGCTGGAGTCTCTCAGTTGGGACTTACCCTCGTAACGCCTTAACTGTTATTACAACCACACGCCTAGGGCACTAGTAATACACCATTTGGGTTTAGTACTTTACACACTAAGAGCCTATATTTGCAGTAGTATCACTCAGTGCATTTTGGGATAGTTTTGTTTTCTTTCCACAGGCTACAGATATTCGCTACAGAGACGGAATATATATTTCCCTTACGTTGCTGCAGTACTGTGGGATATTATTTTAGCAGTGTGACTGGAGAACTCTTACTTAGTTTTTCTCCAGCTTAACAGATACATCTTTCTGGACTATATTAACGAAACAGTAGCAGCCGTTTTCACAGGAGAACTGGGGGCCGCCCCTGTTAGTTAAATTTTCTTGGTTTTGTGTTTGTACGCGAAGTGGGGGTTTGGAATCAATCCAATTCGCTGGTGTTCTTGATTGTATTTTGTTTTGATAGAAAATAACTACCCCATCAGAGCTCGTGAGGTTATTATTATGTTTTTAAATCTGGATTTCATTTATAAATACATTTATAAGTTATTCGCGGTCAGAATTCACTTTCTACATGTCAAATGATGTTCACTTGTGCATAAGTTAATACCAAGTTACATATTCTCACAAAATTCATAAATGATGTGCCCTTCTGTGTACTGTAATAGATTAACCTGTTTAGCAGAGAGGCCGGAGGAAGTGTATGGTATTGTAATTGTCAGGAGTGTTGCTGGAAAAAGACAATAGTTACATAATTACATATCTCTTCTCTCAAGAAGTCAAACATCCCTGTTGCTGTCATTTTTGACGGAGTCATCTGTCAAGTTATTTGCTTATGTTTTTATCATAAGAATAATTGTGTTTTTACCTGCGATGTCAGGTTGATTAGGGGTTGTCTTCCCTTGTTTATTCATTCATTGTGTTTGACCTTTAGGGTCAAAGGTAGACAGTTCTGGCGTATGCCCATAGGCAGGGTTTTTTAAGCGGGAGTTGAGTTAGACTTCCGGCGAGCCGTGAAGTGTTTTGGTTTCTGAAGGGACGAGAGTCCATTGTGTTTTTTCGGAAAATCTTCGAAGTGACTGCGATGGCAGTTTTCCCCAGTGAATCTCTGTGCGTTGGAATGACAGCAGAGTTCCTTGTTAGGTTCTGTGGACTCGGTTACAGGTAATACCGACTTTTTCCATTATTACGCTTTCGGTGGCAGAACATGTTAGAAGATTACCTAGTCTGTGAACTGCAACTCACCGGTCCTCCATTACAGAACATATATGTTGTGCTCAAGGTAGCCATCCAAGACTATTAGTTTTCATATCATCCAGAAATCCAGTGACGAAGATATATTGTGGGAGCCGCAGATTGGCGGCATATTTATGTCCACATACGCATTACTGCAGGGTTGATGGTAACCTGCTTATCAGCAGTACACGGCCGACGTCAGAACGAGGCCTGTGTTTTCGGCTATTATACTACAGCCTGATAATGTGCAATTGGCGGGGGAATGCCAAGTTGTACCTATGTGTCAAGGTGATTAAGGTATCTGACGCGTTTAGTCAGAGAGATCAGGCGGCATTTTGAACTGTCATTGAATAACATTATTATTGACCATGCACGAATATTGGAATGTTTACCAGCTTGTTGAATGCCTAATGTATACCTATCGATTTCCGGTCAGCATGACCTTATTTACAATGACTGTTCCTGTTGATGCTACTATGTGTGTTATCGTCAATAAATGTTTTGAAACGTGCCTGCAGTGTTCAAGCATCCTTGACTACTGCATGTGAGTGTAGGGGTTGCAGTGCCTACTTATATACGAGCCTAAACACATTTGCGCCTTCATTCGCACCCACACTCAGTTCATCATACGCCAGCACTACACATCTAACAACATGTATACTGTCTTGGGCCAGTGATCCCCTCAACAAGAGAAAAAGACAGTTACATTTCTGGTGGACCAGTTACGTGGGCTCTTCTGATACATTTAAGCTGGACAGAGCGAGAAATTAACATTTCCGTGGACTTATGCTACATTTATTATGCCTCCAGTGTTGTCCAGAAATTTACATTTCTACATGTGCTACATGTCATGAGGAACAAAGTGGACAACTGAGAATAACACACATACTCTTTGCTTTCAAGTTTTGTCTACACAGGACAGAAATAGGTCATCAACTGTTGACCCAGATAAACAGTGCGAGCATTTATGTTATAATGCTACACAAACCACAACAGGACAAGTACTGAAGTTAACATCTAGGCATTTGCTACGTGGACCACAACTGCAAGTCGAGTCCCTTTTTGTAAACGGTACCACTGGTCGTTTACACGTTTCAGTCAACAACAGACTTTTCTATGTCCGAGCATTCAAGTTACATTGTTCGAGGTCAATTGTTTGTAAACAGTACGTGGAAATTGTAAACATTCAATGTGCAAGTCCTAAGTCGAGAAGGTCATAGTAACTTTCGTTTGTGAATACCACTTTATGCTACAGTGAATTTGACATTCAGTGCGCGCTTGACATTTTGTTACTGTGTTCGCAAGGAGCAAGTTAGTTACTGTAATATCATGAGTGACTAAGCTTTATTTTGCAACACATTGAATTGATTGCTATTTATGTTCCTTCTACTGTTGTTGTGAATTTTTCTTGTGTTCTTTAGCGGGTTTTCGGTTGGTGGGTCTTACAGTAAATATGCCACTTAATCGAGGGTTACTGTGAGCGTTCTGTAGGGATTGCAACTTTCTTAATTGAAATTTGCTAGCGACTTTTGTTGCTATTTTTTTTTTAGCTGTGACGACATGAGTTAGTGTTGTTTTCGTTATTTTTCCGTTCTTTGATTTTCGATTAGTTTTGTTTGTATCTGTTCTTCTCTCATTCCTTCCGTTTATTTTTTTACACCTTTTCGTTTATAACAGTGTTGCCATTTGTCTTGTTTATTTTTCGCGGTTATCATTACACATTTGTGTAACATTTTTTTTTACTTTTTGCTGTATTGTTTATTTGACTTCCGCGAACGTTTTCGGTCATTGATCTGTATTTTTGTCTTTGTATTTATGATTGTTCTACATTATTGTCATACACAGTCTACATACATACACTTGGTCATGTATTATTATTATTGATAAGGTACACTCTTCATATAGAGATTGTTAATAAAATATTATTATATAAGATATTTATACAAGTTCTTTGATAAAAGACTTGTTATCCACAAAGATTGAGACAAGGTGAAATACATATTCAAGTTCTTTATAAAAAAGACTTGTGCCCATAGTGAGTGGGATATAAAGGAATTATTTTCCACAGGTACTCAAGTGATTTTTTGTTACATTATAAACAAGAGGACCATACAAGGTCTTTGTCTAAGACTAAGAGAGTGAAATAAAGTGAAGTGAGTATACAAGTCTAGCATTTCAGACTTGTCTCCCATTGAAGTGGGATAAGGTAATTGTTGAATTTTTCAGGTTACTGATCTCATTAGACAGAATGTCTACATTGGATTTCTTCATCCAGCAAGGGTTAACCCTTGGTAAGTCTGGTAAAGAATTGGAAGAATATTCATCTGCTCTATTCGCCATTGCAGTTTAAGTCAGAAGAGAAGAAACAAAAAGAGGAAATTAAATTGAAAGCAGAAGCTGAACAAAGGAGAGCAGAAGCTGAACTAAAGAAGCTAGATGCTGAGAATAGAAGATTAGAACTTGAAGAAAAAAGGTATCAAAGAGAAGCTGCTGCTGAGGAGAGGAAAGCTCAAGCTGCTGCTGATGAAAGAAAATTCCAGATGGAACTGGAAGACAAAAAACTTCAAGCTCAAGCTGCTGCAGAGGAGAGGAAAGCTCAAGCTGCTGCAGAGGAGAGGAAAGCTCAAGCTGCAGCAGAGGAGAGGAAAGCTCAAGCTGCTGCAGAGGAGAGGAAAGCTCAAGCTGCTGCTGAGGAGAAAAAACTCCAACTTCAAGCTGCTGCTGAGGCTGAAATTAGAAAAATGGAACATGAGGAAAGAAAACAGAAAATGGAACTTGATGAAAGACTCGCAACTTTGGAGTTAGAGAAATTGAAATTGGCGAGTCCAGGTGCTCATCAAACAACTTCGAGTACGACAAAGGAGTTTGTAAGTAGGATCAAACTACCTCATTTCAATCCTTTAAAGGATGACGTAGCAGATTTTCTGGATAGATTCCAATTTTTATGCGATACGCATAACATAAAAAAAGAAAAATATGTTGAACAACTGATGGAATTTTTTACAGGTGACACAGTGACTACTCTTATGACAATAGACGAACATGACAGGACTAATTATGATGTTGTCAGAGCAGCATTGCTAAAAAATACCAACTAAAAGAAGAAGACTATCGTCTTCGTTTTAGGACAATGTTGCCAGAAAATGGAGTAGATTTCTCTAATTTTGTTACAAAAATACGTCGTACATTTACACGATGGGTTGAGTTGTCTCAGACTGAGAAAACATATGAAGGTCTAATGGACTTATTATTGTGAGATAAGGTTTTGTCATCTGTTAATGATTCTTTTCTTGCATTCCTTCATGAGCGTAAGCCTAAAAACTTAAAAGATATGGAGGAATACTGTTGTCAGTATGCCACCGCACATCCCCATGCTACAGTTAGCAATTCTAAAGTGAAAGAAGGGTTGCCAGCTGCTTCGGCTACACCATATGGCCCTAATTTAAAAAAAAAATTTCAGGGTGCTCAACAAAACTGGAATAGGGGAAGTAATCAGAATTACACTCAGAAGCGGAGTAATCCAACACATGATGGTTCTTCGTCTATGAATTGGAGACAAGATGGTAGTTCTCGTAATTTTAGTGGTAATAATTTGAGACACTTTCGCAAAGGCTATCCAAATAATAACTATTCGAACTTTCGAGGTAATCATTCTCGACGTCAAGATTATGACGATGGTGAATTTAGAAACCGGGATTCAAACCGGAATGATGATTACAATAGGCAATATGATAACAATTACAGGGGAAATGATAGTCGAAATAATTACAGGGGAAATGATAATCGAGGCCGACCTAGATTTAACAAAAAAAGACCTTTCCAACAGGCAAACTCTGCACAACAAGAGTTTGATGGAGCCTGTAATACAGTAAATGATAGTGGTAACTCTAGGGCTATCACTGGTTGTGCTTTCGATTTTGGGAGAGCAACTGAATGCCCCCAATGCTTAACATTGTTCGACTCACCGACTGTATCTACTCTAAGTTGTGGTCACCCTCTTCCTGCTCTACCTGCTACAGTTGCGCATGACGGGAGAGGATCTCTCATCTTGCATAAGGGTCTAGTGAATGATAGTATAGTCTCAGTGCTCTTCGATTCGGGATGTACTACCGTCGGGGTTAGGCAGTCTCTGATAGATCCTTGCTGTGCCACTGGAAAAGTGGTCAAATGTGTTACATTTGATGGGACCATAGAAGAATATCCTACTGCTATTATTAGGATTGACACTCCCTTCTTCACAGGAGATGTCCATGCATGTCTTCTTCCTAATCCTATTGCGGATCTTATAATCGGTCGTATTCATGGGGTTATGGAATGCACACCGCAACAAATTTCTATTTGGGAGGAACAAAACATCCATGCACTTAATGCTCATGGTAACATTAAGCAATATGGGAATAAAATTTTTTGTGGAAAATATAGTTTCCCACGAAATAACGATACTGCCTCTAATGGGAGTTGGCGTCAGGCCAACAAAGGTAAAACAAGTTTGGATCACGGTGAGGACTTTCATAAGTGTCATGTTAAGATTCCTCAGGGAAACCGTGCATCGAATTCCCAGATTCCTAATAAGTGGGTAAAAGAAAACAAAACTGTTAGTACCCATCGTACTCAGCTCAGTCAGTACGATGTACCTGTTAAGCATATTGCTACAGGGAAAAATAAAAGCAACTTTATTAAGAGGAATAACCGCGATTGTGGACATTACCAAACGCTTCCATCACGTGATGGTTCTTCTGTAAAGAATTGGAAGGAATTTAATTGTCCTCAACATGTTGATCCCAGTGACTATAGGAACTTTAATAAAAGTTACCAACCTGATAATAGTTTTTCTTGGAAACAACAAAATTCACGTATGTCTTACTTCCCTCAAGAGAGAATAGACTTCTCATTTCATGGAAAGGTCCATACACTATAGTCTCCAAAATTTCCGATGTCGACTACATCGTCGATGTGGATGGAAAGCATAAAACCTTCCATATAAATATGCTAACAGAGTTTATTGAACGTCCAGACTATTTGCAGCCTATTTTCCAGGCGACGGACGACTCTCCAGTCCAACATGGTCACATCTCATCCCGGTCCGTTATACAGGATGAGGAAACTATTTTTTCTGACGTTAACTTACCTCTTCCTGCGATTCCACTGAATTCAACGGAATCGTGGAGGGACGTTAGAATCTCTTCGAACTTGTCTTTTGAGGAGCAACGTCAAGTATCCTCTACGCTACAATCATATCAGGATGTCCTTACCGACATTCCTGGACACACAGATGTCATAGAACATGACATCATACTTACTGATCGTAATCCGATCAGAGTAAGACCATACCCAATACCTATTCATTTTCAAGCACAAGTCGAGAAAGAATTGGATGAAATGATTCAACTGCAAATAATTGAACCATCCACTTCAGCTTATTCTTCGTCGATAGTTATTGTTCGAAAGAAAGACAATAACATACGTCTTTGCGTTGACTATCGCAAATTAAATCAAGTTACGAAGTTCGATGCTGAACCTATGCCATTATTAGATGATCTACTTATTAGACTTTCTAAAGCTAAATTCTTTACTAAACTAGACTTGTCGAAAGGTGATTGGCAAGTCCCACTGACGGAACACGCCAAACCTCTCACTGCTTTTTCGACACCTAGGGGTCTGTTTCAATGGAATTTTATGCCTTTCGGGCTTATGAACGCCCCAGCGACTTTCGTGCGCATGATGCGACGAATTCTATCAGATCGTGCAGATGTCATCGCATATTTAGACGACATCTGTCTTTTCAGCGATACTTGGGAAGAACACTATTTGGGTCTAAAGGAATTGCTATCTACTCTACGTGAGCATAGTTTGACTGCAAAACCCTCTAAAGCTTTTGTTGGGTTTAGTGAAATTTCCTTCCTAGGTCATCGAGTTGGTCATGGTCTGTTGAAGACAGAGGACCAAAACATTTCGAAGATATTAAATATCTCGGTTCCGAAGACAAAAAAGCAAGTGCGTAGTCTCTTGGGATTGATACAATTCTATGGAAGATTCATTGAGAATCTGTCCTCCATTATGGCACCACTTTCATCGTTATTGAAAAAAGGTTCTCCTAATATGGTGCGGTAGTCCCAGGAATGCCAATCTTCATTGGATCAGGTTAAGAATTTGTTCTCATCTCATCCTATCTTAAGACTACCAACGATTGATAAGACTTTTGTTCTTCGTAGTGATGCCTCTTCCACTGGGATTGGAGCGGCACTAATGCAGGAATATTCGGGAACTCTGCATCCTGTAATGTATATTTCTAGGAAGCTAAATGCGGCAGAAAGGAATTACTCGGTTTTAGACCGTGAATTGTTGGCTATTTTTTGGTCCATTCTTAAGCTACAAAGGTTCCTTCTGGGCGCGCATTTCTTTATGGAAACCGACCAAAAAGCTCTTACGGCTATGCAAAGTAAGGATTTGAAGAGCTCGAGATCTACTCGTTATGCTATTGCTCTTCAGCCTTTCCATTTCACGGTGCGAGCTATCCGTGGTTCGGATAATGTGATGGCGGACATATTGTCCAGATGCCCACATGATTCCAGTTAAATCTTGTGTCCTAGTTTTTCCTGATACACTTTCGGACTTAGGTCTGTCCTTAATATCCTAATATGTTGTAATACAAATGTATTTGGATGATGTTTAGATAATTTAACAAATTTCATTTTGTCCATCCATCAGTGATATGTTGCTAATATAGCAGTGTAATTCATGACATTTGTATATTGTTATAATTATAGTATTTAGTAATGTTTGATATATGATTGGTATTGCCAGCAACTTAGGTTTCTTTAATGGTACCCCTTAGTTTGTTTGGCTTAAAGGAAATATTTTCTCCTATGTTGGGAGATGATTTGTATCCTCTTCAGACGCTTTGTTTATGCGTCTATTGTACCTGATATTAGGTTCATTTTTTGCATGAGCACATAAGTAATACTTGTGCAATCTTGCTCATGGACATATTAAAAAAAAAAAAAATTTCATTTTTTTTTTTTACAGGGGGGTTGTAGTAATATGTTGCTGTCATTTTTGACGGAGTCATCTGTCAAGTTATTTGCTTATGTTTTTATCATAAGAATAATTGTGTTTTTACCTGCGATGTCAGGTTGATTAGGGGTTGTCTTCCCTTGTTTATTCATTCATTGTGTTTGACCTTTAGGGTCAAAGGTAGACAGTTCTGGCGTATGCCCATAGGCAGGGTTTTTTTAAGCGGGAGTTGAGTTAGACTTCCGGCGAGCCGTGAAGTGTCCTGGTTTCTGAAGGGACGAGAGTCCATTGTGTTTTTTCGGGAAAATCTTCGAAGTGACTGCGATGGCAGTTTTCCCCAGTGAATCTCTGTGCGTTGGAATGACAGCAGAGTTCCTTGTTAGGTTCTGTGGACTCGGTTACAGGTAATACCGACTTTTTCCATTATTACGCTTTCGGTGGCAGAACATGTTAGAAGATTACCTAGTCTGTGAACTGCAACTCACCGGTCCTCCATTACAGAACATATATGTTGTGCTCAAGGTAGCCATCCAAGACTATTAGTCTTCATACCATCCAGAAATCCAGTGACGAAGATATATTGTGGGAGCCGCAGATTGGCGGCATATTTATGTCCACATACGCATTACTGCAGGGTTGATGGTAACCTGCTTATCAGCAGTACACGGCCGACGTCAGAACGAGGCCTGTGTTTTCGGCTATTATACTACAGCCTGATAATGTGCAATTGGCGGGGAATGCCAAGTTGTACCTATGTGTCAAGGTGATTAAGGTATCTGACGCGTTTAGTCAGAGAGATCAGGCGGCATTTTGAACTGTCATTGAATAACATTATTATTGACCATGCACGAATATTGGAATGTTTACCAGCTTGTTGAATGCCTAATGTATACCTATCGATTTCCGGTCAGCATGACCTTGTTTACAATGACTGTTCCTGTTGATGCTACTATGTGTGTTATCGTCAATAAATGTTTTGAAACGTGCCTGCATTGTCCAAGCATCCTTGACTACTGCATGTGAGTGTATGGGTTGCAGGGTCTACATATATACGAGCCTAAACACATTCGCGCCTTCATTCGCACCCACACTCAGTTCATCATACGCCAGCACTACACATCTAACAACATGTATACTGTCTTGGGCCAGTGATCACCTCAACAAGAGAAAAAGACAGTTACAATCCCTCTTAATTTTACATTAGTGACTCTGTCTATATCTACTTTCACACTACTCATTCATACTCTGTCTAAACTTAGACATAACCTTCATCCATACTCTGTCTAAACTTACACATAACCTTCATCCATACTCTGTCTAAACTTAGACATAACCTTCATCCATCTTCTTCTTCTTCTTCGTACACTCTCAGACGTCCACTTAAATGTTCTCAAAGAAGGCAGTAGTCAGTTTGATGCTATTTGAATCCCAGTAAAGCTTTTCCCCGAAAGGAGCTGGCGTCGGCCATGTGCACTTTCTCCCTGCAGAATGCTGAGGGGTTTGTGAACTTTGTCAGCAATTCTAGCCTTTTGCCTCTGTGTAGCCCAGCGCAACGCTACGGAGTTATCGTGACAACGACCGAGAACTGGACTGGAAGCAAAGCAGGCCTTAAGAAATCTAGCTTTCAAGTTGACATGGCGCTCTCTCTGTCTAACCTCTACAACCCAAGATAGAAAAGGATTGTTTCGTTTGGTTTTAAAGACCATCTTGATTGTACACAGACAACTCCATCAGTTTTTCATGTCCTCCCTTAGATCTCAAGGAGGATCTATGCACAGTACACGATTTCCACAGCTACGGCGAGGATCCCAATGTGTGTATTTAGGAATCATTCATTCTATAAATATTTTTTTATCGGATCGGTATTCCTAATTTTGTAAATTCTGCTAGGGTAGCACCCGTATGGCCTACTCTTCAAGCTTTCCAATTGCCGAGGGATTTTTAATATTCACAAATTGCACTCGAAACCTACTATTTGTTCGTCTTTATCCGAGAAGGATCGACATCCAGCCTCACTACAAAGGGGATCAGGGGGAAGTATGACATGATTATGACCCAATAGTTCTGAAAAAAATGACATAAAAAAATAGTGCTTGTACTAGGAACCGAACCCTGCACTTTTAAATTAGAGGCGGATGCCATAGCTCTTATTCACTCCGGCCATTAGAGTAGAAGATGAAAGACCATGTCAGAATATGAGTTTAAATGATTATGGAAGTGACCTATTTGGCGCTGATCATATATTTCGGGAGCACATGTGCGACTGGTACGGAAAAATTTTCCACGGACTATCATTATTATTATTTTTTTTATTAGAGTGTTTGCTACTTTTCTTTGTAGCACGCCCCTTTCAACCATCTACCATGTACATGGAGTTGTTGGTTATATCAAGACGTGTTTCCTTTATTGTAATGTTTTTGTTTGTATTTATTTTATACTATATTATCTCTAGTAGGTATTTTCCTTTTGTATTTATAGTTCATAATGGTGTTTTTTAATTAAATCTAAAATATGCAGTTGTCTAATCTGGTATGTTTTTAATTTTCACTGGATTTTTTATTTGGTTAATCTGTATGTATCTGGGGTGAATCTTTCTCCAGTTTGGACTACTGGCTCGGATCCTTATTTATTTTTTATATGTTAGCTTTTGTTTTGGTAATAAAGTGTTTTATTAACTTTTGCATTTCTGAAGGCGTCTTTGTGCCTATGAGATTTTCTACACTCATTTCTACCTTGTTACTACAGTATGTCTTAATGTTTTGCCTCTGTTGGTCATATTTCTTGCAGTCCACCAGAAAGTGTCTAATTGTGTTTGGTTCTTGACATTCTTCACATGTGGGTTCCTCAATCATGAAATATCCAGTTCCAAGCTTGAGCCTCAGCAATTTTTTATTAATTGGTATTTTTAGTTCATCTTTTATTTGACATTATTTGCTTGGTTTTTAGGATTTTTTATGCGTATCTTGCTTTTTTACTTTGGTCCCATGCTGTTATCCACTCTTTAGTTATTGCTTGAGCAATTAAACTCTTTATTTCGAACTTCCCTAGGCCTACTTCAATTTTGTTACAGCTAGTTCTCCCGCCCTTGGCTTCTTTGTCTGCAAGCTCATTTCCTGCTATCCCCACATGTGATGGTATCCATGTTAGTGTTGCCCTGCATCCTGTAGTATGCAGATATGTATTAACCTGTAGTATTTCCTCTATAATATCTGGCCTACTACAACCATTTCTGTTCCTGATAGCTAATACTGCTGAAAGGGAATCTGTGAGAATGGTTACTTTGGGGCGGGGGGGGGGCGGGGGGGGGTTCTGCAGCTATTTCTAAAGCTTTTAGGATTGCCACTAATTCTGCTGTAAAGATGGATGTATTACCTGTTACTTTGTATCTTTTATAAATTTTTTAATTTTGGTATTGCTATTCCTGCTTCTATTTGTCCTTCTTCATCTTTTGACCCATCAGTATATATAGTTAGGCTATTATTTATATACCGTTCTATGTACTCTAGTGTTTTACTTTTTGATGAGATTATGTCGTTAGATTTGCTTATGATCTTTGATAAGTGAGAGTCAGTTTCTGGCACTCTCAGTTCCCATGGTGGGATCTTTGCTTTGTACTGAGCACTACTGCTTATCGTATTACACCGGCCTGGGTATTGATCCACTTCATCCATTGGTAAGTGAGAGTCAGTTTCTGGCACTCTCAGTTCCCATGGTGGGATCTTTGCTTTGTACTGAGCACTACTGTAACAGGTCTGGGTATTAATCCACTTCATCCCTTGATAAGTGGGAGTCAGTTTCTGGCACTCTCAGTTCCCGTGGTGGGATCTTTGCTTTGTACTGAGCACTACTGTTTATCGCATTAAACAGGTCTGGGTATTGATCCACTTCATCCATTGTTTTCCACCCTGACGAGTATCTATTATGGTTTAATGGAATGTGGCCTATATACTGGTTACCCCTTTCAAAGGTTTTGTGTGCTGGGTGAGTTGGATCTTTTGCCACTTTTGCCCAGTAGCTGAATCTCAGTTATTTTCTTCTTAGCTCCAGGGGCATAATGCCTAGCGCTACTTCTAGTGCCTCTGCTGATGTTCCCTTTGAGGCACCTGCTATTATTGACAGTGCCTGGTTTTGGACTGTGTCTAGTTTTTTCTTATTGCTCGGGGCGGCTGATGCATAAACAACACTGGCATAGTCAAGTTTGCCCCTAATAAATGATTTATAGAAGGTTATCATTGTCTTATTGCACGCTCCTCAACCACTCCCTTTCATATATCTTAGCATGTTAATAAGTCCCCTACTGCTTTGCACTAATAGGTCTATGTGTTTGTTCCAGTTTAGTTGCTGGTCTAATATCATACCAAGAAATCTAGTTGATTTTGCTGTGCATGCTTTTTGCTCATTAATGCTTATGTCAATTATATTGTTTTTAATTACATGCCCTCTACTGAAAATCATTCCTATGGTTTTTTTAACTTTTAGATTAAATCCCCACTTGTGCATCCAGTCAGATACTTTATCCATTTGCTTTTGTACGGTTTTATAGAGGAATGGGAGATTTCTTCCCGTTCTCCATATGGCAGCGTTATCTGCAAACTGGGATAAGTTGTTTTTTAAATCTTTAAACTCGTCGCCTAGGTCGTTGACCATAATCGTAAAAATAGATGGTGATATTACTGATCCCTGGGGAATTCCATTCTGTTGCTCATACACCTCAGATCTATCATTTCTTATTTGTACCGTGAAGTATCTATCCTGCTGGAAGTCATTAAAAGTGGCAGAGTATATAAGTGTTCAATACTTTAACATGTGCATCAAACTCGGTATATTTGAATTTTTATTTACTCTAAACATAAGACACACAATCACTGTTTTACAATTTAAAAAATGTTCTAACAAAAGTAAGTGAGTCTTTTATGCCTTATTTAATTTTTAAAAATAAATTGGTAAAATTAAATAAATAATGCAATTACTTTATTTATTTTCATTTTTGTTAGTAGTTAAATTATTCTCCTTTGAAAATAAATAGGATGGCTTCTCCTAACTTTTTCCTCTGCTGCAAGTATCTCATGGTTAAGTTTCTTTTTTCTTAACTTATTTCCCAGATTCGACATCTCGACGAAACCTGACAAAGGTGTGATTTCTCGGTTATATAAGTGGGCTATATTGTGCAACTTTTTATAATATTTTGACCACTGGACTGTTATCTCCGTCCTTATTTTATTTTTATTTTATTTTTTTTATTTTTTTTTGGGGGGGGGGGGGGGTACTTTTATCAATACCCTTTAACTCCCCAAGGAGCATAGGCCTTCAACAAGCACATGCCAAGTCTTCCTGTCACGTGCCATCCGCTCAAGTTCTTTCCATGTTTTCCTCACCATTTTCACCTCTGTTTCCAGTTCTCTTCTCCATGTGTTTTTTGTGTGTCTACATCTGCCTCTCTTTCCATGTGGATTCCAGAACAAGGACTGCCTTGTAATGCTATCAACAGGTTTCCTCAATGAGTGTCCTATCCATCGCCAGCGTCTTCTTCTCAACTGTTGTTCCACTGGCACTTGTCTGGTTCTTGTCATCAATTCCACATTTATGACGTTGTCATACCATTTCAGTCCTTCTATTCTGCGCAAGCACCCGTTTATAAAAGTGTGTAGCTTTTTCTGGTTGTTGTTTTTGTTGTTCTCCATGTCTCTGAGCCATGCAATAGGACTGACTTCACATTTGAGTTGAAGATTCTTATTTTCGTGTTGGACTTGATTTCTCTTGTTCTCCATATATTTCCCAATGCAATGAAAGCTCCTCTTGCTTTTTGTATTCTTATTTTGATATCACTGTCTGTCCCTCCAACTTTGTCTATATTACTTCCAAGATGTGTGTAAGATTCTACATCTTTTAGTGGTGTTTCTTCAAGTTCAACCTTGTTATCATTTCTTGCATTTATTCTCTCTTTGTATTTTCCCTGTGTATTTTCAGGCCCACTTGTTGTGACCTCTCATCGAGAATTTTCATTTTCTCTTGAATCTGATTATGGTTATGGAACAGAAGAGCCAAGTCATCTGCAAAATCCAGATCATCAAGCTGTTTAGTCAGATTCCACTGGATTCTATTTCTGTTGAGTAATGTCAATGTTGTCATTACCCAATCTATTGCTAGTAAGAGAAGAAATGGAGACAAGAGGCATCCCTGTCTCACTCCCGTTCTAATCCTAAACGGTTCTGTAAGTTGTCCTTCATGAAGAACTCTGCATGTCATGTCTTCATAGGTCTTCTTTATAAAGTTAATGATCTTCATGGGAACTCCATAATGCCTCATCAATTTCCAAACCTATTCTCTGTCTACACTGTCAAATGCCTTTTCATAATCCACGAATCCGATGTATAACGGTTAATTTCATTCCCGACTTTGTTCAACTATGATTCTCAATGTGGCTATCTGGACTGTACATGATCTATTTTGTCGAAAATCTGCTTGTTCATCTCTCAGTTGCTGGTCTATCGACTCTTTTAATCTCTCCAGGATGATTCTGTTTAATACTTTTGCTGGCACTGTGTGACAGGTTATGTATATAGACTACAGCGACCCGTCTCCTTGCTTCCCCCCGTCGCCCCTCGTTCCGTTCAACCTTGCGTTCCACCTTGCCTCCCTTATTAGTATGCACGTTTGTTACGCAAAATTCATGCCTTTTTGCTATCTGTCTAACTCACATGTTGGCCACACCTATTTTTTTCTTTTTTCACGCTCTGACGAGCGGCTACTCAGATCTATAACTGTCATTTCTTTTAAAGGGGACGAACCAAGTACGTTTGCCTGAAGCTCGATGACAGCAGAGCTGTCAAAAATCACGACAACTGACAGTGCACGGGCCCAAAAACACGTGCAAGGTAACGGCTTTGAAGTTCCATACAAGCTGGATAATCGCCGAAATTAGAAACTTTGTTGTCGATTCACCGGGTAACAGAGCGAACGGAGACATTCTTTATCCGGGAAGAAAACCCCGCTGATTTCCGCTGATTTGCCTGAGGCGCGAATTTCGTCCTCCGCCAGCGAGATTACACTATTTCTGTATATATCTATTCCTTCTCCTCAAAGTCAGTTGTCAGTCGCTTCAGGAAATTTTTGAAATATCTAGCTCGATATCATAGAGCCATAGTACATAGTGCCCAATGGGCTGATCACCCGTTGGCTTGTCACACCGATTACGGAAACAACGGCAGATGGATCTATTTGTTGTTGCCCTAAAGACGCCGCTAGGCGTGATGGGAAACTACAACAGAGAAAATCAATCTGCTGTTGCCCTTAAGACGCCACAAGGCGTGATGGCCTCTGACTGCTTGGACGGTCTTTGGCTAAGGACGGAAGAAGAAGAAGATAGTACATAGTGGATTACTTAGATTTCGTGGAGATAGTTTAATGTTTCCGTTTTGTGGTAATATATATATATATATATATATATATATATATATATATATATATATATATATATATATATATATATATATTAGCACATTGCGTGATTTCTTGTGGTGCGTGTTTATCAGGATATTTCACTGAGATTTCTAGGCGTTAATATTAGCGTACTAAATAACCCATAGCTATTTTATTCCAGAAGGTTTAATTAAGTAATAAGGGGCTAGGCGATTGAGTATTGATGGAATACAATTTACTTCTATTCATTATGTGTAATTTTATATATGACTAGTGTTCATATCACGAGTTAAAAGTGAATATATACGAGAGACACTTTTGGTTTATAATCTAATTTAATAACGGAGTGGTTAAGAGGTCTTACCTTAACGCGTATTAGGATGCGATATTGATATTATGGTCAAAAGTTTGTATTTCTTCCTAAATCTAGGCTGATCAAAAACCCAGCAAAGTAGCGGTCTTATAACCTTTTAAGCATCCAGAGATATAATTGTATTGTTGAATCTTTGTGTTGTGACTTGTGCGGTCCACTTTCTTCATTCATGAAAGGCCAAACTAGAAACAATAAATATAATATTAACTGGACATGAACATTACCAATCAATAATTCAGCCAGCTGTGGCAATATATATATGTATATAATAATAATAATAAATTCTTTAAGCACCAAACACGGCGCATAAGGCAGAGACCAGTGCTCTCCAGGTTGTTCGTTGTGACGCCACTCCTCTTAGCTCTTGCACATTATTTAGGCCCAACGTTCTTCCTTCTCTTATTATTGTTCTTCTGAGTGTTTCGTTTGGTCTTCCTTTTTTCCTCTTACCCTCAGGAACCCAAGTGAGCGCCTGTAGTGGTATTCTGTTGTTTTGCATTCGTAGGACATGACCGATATATGACCATCGTCTTTTCCTTATATAGTCGGAGATATATTTCTGCCTAGAGTCTTCTCTTATTTGTCGATTAGTCTTGAATTCTTTCCAACTGATGTTCATGAGTTTTCTAAGACATTTGTTCTCGAATGTATTCAGCTTGTTCTCCAATGATTTTGTTATTTTCCAACTCTCACAGCCGTATGTTAACACTGAGATAACATTTGAATTAAACAGACGAAGCTTGGTATGTATATTCAATGATCGTAATTTCCAAATGTTAGATAATCTATTGAAGGCGCTAGCTGCCAAAGCAATTCTAGTATGGATTTCTCTTGTTGTGTCACCATCCTGAGTCATTTTACTGCCTAAATAATTGAAACTTTCAACTTTCTGTAGTTTTTTTCCCCGTTCAAGATGATATCAAAGGTCTCGTTAGAAAAGTTCATAGCTTTAGTTTTAGAGGCATTTATTTGGAGACCTATTTTAACCGAGAGATGACACAAATTATTTATTGCTTCTTGGTATTGTCTTGGTGTTGAACTTACGAATGCTACATCATCTGCGAAATCCAGGTCCCCCAGGAATTTTCCATTTGTCCATTTTATACCCAATTGTTCATTGTGGGTATAGTTTCTCATAACCCAATCAATAGCTATTCCAAAAAGTAGTGGTGACATAATACAGCCTTGTTTCACCCCTGTTTCTACTGTAAACCATTCTGTATTCCCTTTATTTGTTCTAACACAACATCTTGCATTGTGATATAGCGCTTTGATTATATTCACATATTTTGTTGGAAAACCATAGATTGTAAGTATCTTCCACAATGATGGGCGGTGTAGACTATCAAAGGCTTTTTGAAAATCGACGAAGGTGATAATAAGTGGCGATTGCCTTTCCACTGATTCTTCTATAATTGTTCTTAGTGTGAATATTTGATCAATACATGATCGTTTCGGCCTGAAATCCGCTTGTTCTTCTCTGATCTTTTCGTCAGCATGCAATTTAAGTCTTTCTAACATCATGCAACATAATAATGTTCCAAGTACTGATAATAGAGATATACCACGCCAGTTATTACAGTCTGATAGATCACCTTTCTTCGGTAACTTTACAATAATACTGTCTTTCCATTGTTGTGGTGGTTGTTCCTCTCTCCATACTTCATTTATAATATCTAAAATTCTCAAGGGGTTGTTGTCATTAACTGCTTTAATCATTTCCCCTGAAATTTCGTCAACTCCAGCAGCTTTACAATTTTTAAATCTTTTAACGGCTTGTTTTATCTCGTCCAGCGTGAATTCATCGCAAGTTATTGGCAAGGTGGTTGTGGGTGTTTCATTATTAAAATCAGGTGTTACTGTTGGTGGTGGTCTGTTTAGCACCTCCATGAAGTGCTCAGCCCATCTCTTCATTTGTTCTTTTTCTGTTAGTATTGAATTCCCTAATTTACCTTTAACAGGTGTTTCCATAGCAGTAGGCTGGTGACATAGTTGTTTTGTAATTTGATAAAGGCACCTACTATTACCAGTTCTTGCAGCATTTTCAGCTTCTACGGCCAGTTCATTGTTGAAATGTCTTTTATCTCTTCGAGTTTTTGTCTTCACTTCTTTATTTAACAAGTTATAAGTTAGTTTGCAAGATTCAACTGCATTATGTGTACTTGCCGCTAGTAGTTTAAGTTTTGCTGTTTTCCTTTCTTGTATTTTATCCCAAGTATCTTCTCTCATCCATTTTTTCTTTTTATGTACTAGGTATCCGGTGGTCGCTACTGCTGCTTTTAATATATGTATATATATGTATATATATATGTATATATATATATATGTATATATATATATATATATGTATGTATATATATATATGTATGTATATATATATATGTATGTATATATATATATGTATGTATGTATATGTATGTATGTATATGTATATGTATATGTATATGTATATGTATATATATATATATATATATATATATATATATACTAAAGCACATTAAAAGCGCACCACTATTATATATACTGATACCGAGAAGCTGGAAAAAAGTGTAGGAATCGATTTTCTCCGTGTTTGTCAAGAGGTAGAGAGCGAATGGCTGCTGGAATAGAAAGTGCATGATTCAACCCACGGGTTTGTGTACAGACTACATGGAAACAATGAAAGTTACACGTGCAACACGATTCCCAACAGCTATGACCCTGAAAATGTGTACGTGTTGTGGCAGTATTCTCGGTATAAAAAGGCCGTTGAGACAAAACACCCAGTACATGTGCTTGAAATGCCACGACTATCTAAAAACGACCGCCAACGAGCCATTGTTATGTTGGAGACCGGAATGAGCTCGCGGGCCATTGCCAGAAAGATGAATTGTCACGACAGCACTATTTTACGTCTTAATGAACGTTACGGAACCACTGCCAGTGCCCGGGATAGACTTCGGAGTGGCCAAACACGAGTTACTACCCCTGCACAAGATTGTCATATTGTGTCGAGTCACTGAAAGAATCCTTCTCTCCCGGCAAGTTAAACAGCAAGAACAATAGTAGGTAGACGTGGGCAAGAATCTCGATTGACAGTCATACGACGACTCAGAGATACAGACCTTACTACAAGACGACCTTATGTTGGGCCAAACATGATTCACAGACATCGTCAGCAGCGCCTGCAATGAACAGAGCAACGTGTCAGATGGACTAGACTGCAGTGGAATGCTGTCCTATTCACAGACTAGAGCAGATTCAACATATCCTTTGCTGATAGACGTATGCGGATTTGGCGACGGTGTGGAGAGCGCTTTGCAGATTGCTGTGTTCGTCAGCACAACCGATATGAAGGTGGCACTATTCAAATTTAGAGAGGATTCAGTTTTCACCATCGCCCACCTCTTCACGTCTTCCGTGGAAATGTTAATGCTGTGACATATTGAGATGAGGTTCTGGATGCATTAGTTGCTCCAGCGTTCACAAATTATCCAGACTTACAGCTTCTCTAGCAGGATAACGCACGTGCGCACACCGCATGCATTACTCAGCAATATCTACAGCAGCAGAACATTGTGACGATTGATTGGCCTGCCCTATCACCAGACATATCCCCTATAGAACATCTGTGGGACGAGCTTGGACGCAGAGTCTACAGGCAAGGTTCTCCAGCTAATCTGTAACAGCTCGAAGCTGCTCTTACACGTGAATGGGACTTGATTCCCCGGAATTTCCTTCAGAGACTTGTGCGTTCCATGCGGAGCCGCTGCCAAGCTTGTTTGCAAGAACACGGTGGATATATATATATATATATATATATATATATATATATATATATATATATATATATATATTTATCTAACATATGACAGTAGTTTTTTCTACGAGATTATACTCAAGAGAACTCACTGTTCAGACTCGGCCATCAACGCAGAGAACAGCAGACAATTATTATCATTATCATTTTCATAACGTAACAGAGTGTCTCAGCAACCAGAAGCTAGACAACACCGGAACCATATACATTTTCTTCTATGACGGTGACCACCACGAATACGTCTTATTCCAACCAACTAAATGCACTGATACAAGAACTATTCAGGAGAAAACAATTAATGCACCAACTTCGGCGACTACCTTATTTAAGCAGTTAGCACCAACGATAGTATGGGGCCGGATTTAGGAAATAATCTGACAATGTAGGGTCATAGTACTTATTAGTGTTTATTTCCAAGGAATACCTGCGACAACTATTGGGTAAGAGAGTATGCGTGTGGCCACAGTATGACTGAGTGAACGAACCGAAAGAGAGAAGCATATTTTTCTTTTGTTACCCCTATCACACAAATCTTCTTTTTTTTCTCCCTAACCTGAGTATTTACGGGACAGCTTAATTAGGAACTCGTTCTTTTCCCTTACTGAATATTCCATACCCTTATTGTTAACTTTTGATCGTTTGGGTTAATTAACCTCTGTTGGGATCTTCCTTTTCTTTTCCTTTACAAGAGGGGAGGAATTTTTTGTGTTAATCTCATTTGTCTGTAAACCATGCTTATTAATGTACTGTATATGCATGATGTTGTGAATTTATAGTGATAATAAACTTAATAAACCTTAAGTTATTGTGTTGGTCAACCCCTACCCATATCTGTTATCCATAGTTTGTTTTCACGTTGTGCGTATTTGTCACATAATTGTGTAAGTGGGTGCAGTGTAACTTGTATTTTGTATAAGGAGAGAAAGTGCGTCTGATTAAAATGTAGTCGTAATGATAGGCTGGATGTCTGGGGAATTAGTTGAAGATGGTCTATTGAGAAGTTCCTTAAAATGTTTTGTCCATCTCTTCATTTGTTCTTGTATATTACTAAGCAATTTTCCATTCTTACCTTTTATGAGGCATATTTCTTGCTTATATTTCCCTGTTAGCTTCTTTGTGTTGTTGTACATATCCCTCATTATTCCTATTGCTGCAGCTTCCTCTGCTTCCCTTGCCAAATCATCAATATATTTCATTTTGTCTCTTTTGATGTTTCTTCTTATTTCTTTGTTTGCTTCTATGTACACGTCATGATCCTTGGCTTTGGAGCTTCTGGTTTTGCTTCTGTTTAAATCTGCTTTCTTGTTTTTTCTGTCTTCTATCTTACTAATGGTTTCTGTTATTATCCATGCTTTGTGCTGATGTTCTCTTTTTCTCAGTACTTCTTCACAATTCTCGTTCCATATATTTGTTACTTGTTGCCAGTGGTCTTCCGTATCTGTTTCATCTTTCAGCTGTTGGAGTACTTGGTTTTTGTTGGTTACTGTGATTGAGAATTTTTCTCTTATTTCCTGATTTCTTAGATATCCCACATTATACAGTTGTCTATCGCTATATGCTGTTGTAAATTTCTTGATTTTTAATTTTGTTTTAGCAGCCGAAGATTGGTGGTCTGATACAACATCTGCTCCTCTACATACTTTCACATCATGCAATGATGACCTAAACTTCTTACTTATGCATATGTGATCAATCTGATTCTCAGTTCTGTGGACTGGTGATATCCATGTTGCTTTATGTATTCTTTAATGTGGAAATATGCTTCCTCCTTTAGCTAGTTGATTTAAAGCGCAGATGTTTGCTAATAGTTCATCATTCTCGTTCATCATACTTAATCCATGCTTTCCCATGATTTCTTCAAAGCCAGTGTTGTCTGTTCCTATTTTCGCATTTAGGTCCCCCATCAAAATTGTGATGTCCTTTCTTTTCTTATTGTCCAAGACAATTTGTAGTCTGGTGTAAAAGTCTTCTTTCACAGATTCTTCTTCATCGTTTGTTCGTGCATAACACTGAATGATGTTTATATTTACTTTATTTTTGGCTGATTTAAACCTTGCTTTTATAAGTCGGGGTCATATTGCTTACCATTCTATAAGTGCCTTCTGTGCTTCCTTGGACAGCTTTAGAGCCACTCCTTTACTGTGGTGGGCTCTTTCCTCCTCAATTCCTGTGGACAACACCATTTCTCCTGTGATCAATCTCCTCTTCTCTATGCCTTTCCACCGTGTCTCGCAGAGACCCACGATATCAATCCTGTAATATTCATTACTGCTGCTACCTGTGCAGTTTTCCCTTGTTCACACAGAGTGCGAATATTCCAGGTGCCAATCCTTGAGATTTTCCTAGACGAAAAAAAGGTTAGTCGGCAACCCAGACTCCTTTCGGCTTTCTCTAGGCTGCTTCACGCGCCTCCTTTCCAGAGGACCTTTTTCTGTCTTGGGCATCTGAGTTGATTTATGTTATTTATTTGACTTGTCCATGTTTGTTGAAGTTTTTGTGGTAAACAGTTTTTTTACGGAATAGGGTAACCAACTCCATGCCCAACCCTTCTTAGTCGCTTTTTACGACGTGCCTTGTAGGGTACAGTGTTACTATTCTTTGCTCCCCTTTCGGGCCCCGGTAACACACGGGTGGGCCACTTTTTTATTAGCCATTAAAAGGTCTATTTCTATGACTACTTGCCTGCTGTCTAGTCGTCACGTCGTAAGTATATTCGTGTACTGCAGCTTATTCAATACATATACTTATTTATTTATATTTTCTAAGTGTAATGATTTGACCTCTATATCTATTATTGATAGTGTTCCGACGTGTCGTTAAAAGTACTTCTAGCTGGAAAGAAGATCCATTGGGAATTTTTCGATTCCACTTGTGTCTACCGATAGTGTAGTCTTCCTTAACTCCAGCTGATTTATGACTTTATCAATGATGATTTGACGTATGATGTCTAAAATAGCAATAAGTAATTCTTCTATTGGATTGTTTATTGTTTCACTGTGTTGTATTATTTGATATGTCAGTGATAAACTGTTTCTCTTGTTCTACATTTTTGGTTCACTGTTGGTGGAATGTCTGCTTTCTTTTTCTAAACGTAGTTATATAACTGCAATTTCTGTAGCCAGTTGTCGGATTAGGGGTTTGATGTGTAGTTTCTGCTTACGTGACAGCGTATTTGTTTTCAAACTATTTATTATCTTAGTTAATGGTTTTAACAATCATTCTCATACCACTATGACACATATTAATAATCTCAAAAAAAAACCTTCTTGACAGTGTTGCAATTCAGCTCCAGTCAGCTCATCTGTAGTTGTGTTAGTATTTATCACGGAATTGACTACACTGCATTCCAGTAGTAGTTCAACAGTGGCCAAAACTCAAGAGTATCTAATATGGGTCTTCAAAGGTTTCTACCTTCGCACTAGATTACTCTTGGCAGAGTTGTAGATAGAAGCATAATGATGCTTCTATCTCAAGGGTGTTTTCATAAGATATTTCAGAAGCCCAGAACAATGCTGCATTGGGCAGGGCAATTGTTAACTTAAATCTGATTCACCGCCTTTTATGAAGAATTAAGCAATAATTAATATTAGCTCGCTCAAGCACCCACCCTGATTTACTCTTATTATTATTATGATATAGCTCTGTTTAGAGTGTATTTAGTAACTTGATTGAGACAAACATGCAGTACATCCAAAATGATTACATCAGCGTTAAATTTGTATATTTGCAAATAACAGATTTTATAATCACGTAGTTTTAACAAGGCTTTAAAACAATGAATTTTGATTTATCAGAAATAAATATCATCATTGTTGTGATAGAATGATGGTTTTATGTAAGAAGTCACATGACAGGGTTTAGGTTTTACTTAGGTGCAAATGGTAGTTTCTGCTCCCGCTGGGTTTTTGGGATTAGAGCAGATAGGTCACTGGAGTTCTCACGTTTCTGGTCAAGATTAAAGGCACAGCACGTTCCAAGTAAGATCAGGGAGTAACTGCAAAGCTGGTCCCGAGTCTTTAAGACCCTCTGATGATGGTTTCTAGCTCTACATCAGGCCACGTCTACCCATCCTTTATTCCAGAGATTAGTACCCTCACTGGCACCACCAACTACTATGGTAAAAGAATAGAAACAAAACGCTCTCCTGAGTACCGGGTTTCCCGACACCTACTTGTGTGTCCCCATTTGTGTATTCCACCATCCCATCTACCTCAGAATTTACCCTAGATGAGAATTAAGCTTAATCCCTCGAGATAAAACTTTCTTTACAATTAAATTGAATAGCTTTGTATTTATTTTACATTCAAATGAATAGTATAGATAGCATATTTTTACATTTACATATACATTGGTTACAAAATGTTCACAATATTGATTGAATATGGTTTCAGTTACATCTACAGAGGTTGAAAAATGTTCACAATATAGATCTAATATATTTTCATTTACGTTTACATACGTTGAAAAGCTTGAAACTTTCATTATTTTTAAAGTGAATATTGTTACACAGACATTTACACTGGTTAGTAATTGTAAATATTACAATTAGAATGTACATCTGTTCTTTCATCTTTTCCTGCGTGCTCCATATGGAACTTGGGACTACCTACTCTTTTAGTTCTCTAAAAGAAACTAGCAATAATGCAGTCACCAGCCCTTGTAATGGTGGTTCATGAAATCATCATTTTATATTCTGGGGTTGCCATCCTCACATGATTTGGACATCCAGTAGCAATTTTCACATATTAATATGCACATGGCGATGTATACATATTAGTTCA
The DNA here is from genome assembly GCA_024509875.1 of Oreohelix idahoensis. Lineage (NCBI taxonomy): Eukaryota > Metazoa > Mollusca > Gastropoda > Stylommatophora > Oreohelicidae > Oreohelix > Oreohelix idahoensis. Next base: position 53,165 of record JAMPIV010020263.1, read on the forward strand.
CATGTTAGTAAATGAAAAATGTAGAATGTAAAATGTACACTTACGCCAATGTTGGCTCACAGACTGTTTGCTCAGAAGAATAAAGGCTCTTGAATAGGCCTCTTACACGTGTTTCTAAGGGTCGTTATTTTAACCGCGAATTTCCACTGTGACTCTGTGCTTTAAATTCCTCCGATTACCGGTGTCCTTGTTAAATGGTAGAGTTTATTCTCGGCTCTGAAGTCCTCACAATTGCTCACACAATTGTCCGGTTCCGATAAAAGAATCTTGATTCTAGGCTCTGTCAAGGTTTTTTGTCGTCTTGGCTAGCGATTCTCACAGTAAACTAGACTTGCAAAAAGTGTCAGATTATAATCACTGTCTTCCCCCGCATCTGTTTGTAACGATGCTAAGCAGGGCTCGAATCGTTTTAGCAAGCGTGTTGTGGGAGGTAATTTCAAATATTTCCACGTAGCAAAAATTCCGCGCGTAATGCAGAGGTCACATCTCCTATATATAGAAATACAACTTTCGATTGCCTTCTATGCAGACTCACAAACAGATCTGTAAACTCATTCGACGATGTGTATCAGATGTAACATCTTACTTTCCTCTGACACAGGTGTACCGGAAATGATTAAGCCATTCATGTCTGTACAAAATGTTTCGTCCAGAAAAGTAATCTCTTAATCCGTCACTTGTGCACACAACATCCGTCTACGAGCAAGTAACTGTTATCGCCAGGCACGGGTTGAGCAAACAACTCTACGCGAAAACTGAGCAGACCCATATGGGTTTTACCTGCGCAAATCTAACCCAGTTATAGCCACTAGGTTAGTTTATTAGCAGAGAGGCAAGACAATGTTAAAAGATACGAGCTTTTACGTAGTGAATACTTACATGGCCTGTCACTCTCAATGTTAGTTTACATACATTACCTGTATTCGTAGGTTTACGCACCAAAATGTGTCGTCAGCGCTTAAAAATGTTCTTTATCAAATCATGAACATACTGTATTAAATAAATACAAAAGCCACCCCAGACCAATATATTTACGACAAGAGCTCTTATTTATAAGCACGGACATGAACATTACAAAGGGGATAGGAACTGTCGTTATAGATAAACACGACCTTAAACAAGTTTATTTTAGGATTTTATTGTTTTTGTTGCTCTGAATCGACACCACTGCACTCCGGGAAAACCCTAGGTACTCAGTCTCCCTCAGCTAACCTGGACAAGTATGTCTGCTAATGACCTACGAGGGCCTCTGAAGAGATGAAGGAAGAACATGACTACTGTACCACCAACAGTTGTACAAAACGTCTGATATGAGTTTGTGAATGGGGTTATCAACCTCATCAAGTGAAACACATTGACACAGACATCACTACTACAAGAGTTTGTGAATGGGGTTATCAACATCATCAAGTAAAACACATTGACACAGAAACCACTACTACACCATCTATAGTTGTACAAAACGTCTGATATGAGTTTGTGAATGGGGTTATCAACCTCATCAAGTAAAACACATTGACACAGAAACCACTACTACACCATCTATAGATGTACAAAACGTCTGATATGACTTTGTGAATGGGGTTATCAACCTCATCAAGTCAAACAAATTGACACAGACACCACTAAAACAAGAATTTGTGAATGGGGTTATCAACCTTTTACACTCATCAAGTAAAACTCATTGACACAGACACTTCTACTAAGAGTTTGTTGATTCTTTGTGCAGGCTTCCTACCAGGTGACAAGCTGTAGTGATGGTTACATGAGCCACTAAGACAATGATGATCAATACTCACACACAAGGTCAAGTATTTACAAACATCTCTAAACGTTTACCTACTATTTTGTTAAATTTAAATATAAAACTTGGATGAACTTTGTGCTTTATAAAACAATTAAAAAGCGTCTTCCCATGATCCATATCTAGGAGCTGCCAAATCTTATCCGCTCTGCAATTTCTCAATGGTAATGTTTTAACATTTTGAATCAATGCATCATCAAGACACAAAATAAGTGTCGCTAGCGCTGACAAGTGATGTAACTCAATTTATGAAACAGGCTGTTTTACAGAATAATCCTGACAGACGTGTCAGCTACCAGTACACTTAGAGATATACGACATTTTAGCCGTTTCATTTACGACATCACCTTATGAAGGCTTTTGTTTGGCTGTAAAAGTATTTTTATTTCTATCTCCTTCATATGTTTATAGGAGGGTCCTCATATTACCACGAAATTTATAAGCCGCAGCAAACAAACTCATTGTTTCAAATATGTTGTGGTGTACTGAAGTTCATAAACTGATTCTCAGCTTACGCGTGATAGAGTGCGTCCTCTTAGCTATGCAGTAGAGGTCCACCAGTGGCCAACACCCAAGAGTATCTAATATTGGTCTTCAAAGGTGTCTACCTTCGCACAGGTTGACTCTTGGCAGAGTTGTAGATATAATGATAATAATGCTTCTATCTTAAGATAGTTTTCACGTTTTCAGAAGTCAACAACAATGCTGCATAGGGCAGAGCACTATTAACGTATACCTAATCCGTCGCCTTTTGTGAAGAATTAAGTAATGGTTTTTGCCCGTTCAAGCCCCCAGCTGGTGTAAATATATATATATATATATTATAAGTATTTGCTCTATAATAATAATAAATTCTTTAAGCACCAAACACGGCGCATAAGGCAGAAACCAGTGCTTTCCAGGTTGTTCGTTGTGACGCCACTCCTCTTAGCTCTTGCACATCATTTAGGCCCAACGTTCTTCCTTCTCTTATTATTGTTCTTCTGAGTGTTTCTTTTGGTCTTCCTTTTTTCCTCTTACCCTCAGGAACCCAAGTGAGTGCCTGTAGTGGTATTCTGTTATTTTGCATTCGTAGGACATGACCGATATATGACCATCGTCTTTTCCTTATATAGTCGGAGACATATTTCTGCCTAGAGTCTTCTCTTATTTGTCGATTAGTCTTGAATTCTTTCCAACTGATGTTCATGAGTTTTCTAAGACATTTGTTCTCGAATGTATTCAGCTTGTTCTCCAATGATTTTGTTATTTTCCAACTCTCACAGCCGTATGTTAACACTGAGATAACATTGGAATTAAACAGACGAAGCTTGGTATGTATATTCAATGATCGTAATTTCCAAATGTTAGATAATCTATTGAAGGCGCTAGCTGCCAAAGCAATTCTAGTATGAATTTCTCTTGTTGTGTCACCATCCTGAGTCATTTTACTTCCTAAATAATTGAAACTTTCAACTTTCTGTAGTTTTTCCCCGTTCAAGATGATATCAAAGGTCTCGTTAGAAAAGTTCATAGCTTTAGTTTTAGAGGCATTTATTTGGAGACCTATTTTAACCGAGAGATGACACAAATTATTTATTGCTTCTTGGGATTGTCTTGGTGTTGAACTTAAGAATGCTACATCATCTGCGAAATCCAGGTCCCCCAGGAATTTTCCATTTTTCCATTTATACCCAATTCATTGTGGGTATAGTTTCTCATAACCCAATCAATAGCTATTCCAAAAAGTAGTGGTGACATAATACAGCCTTGTTTCACCCCTGTTTCTACTGTAAACCATTCTGTATTCCCTTTATTTGTTCTAACACAACATCTTGCATTGTCATATAGCGCTTTGATTATATTCACATATTTTGTTGGAAAACCATAGTTTGTAAGTATCTTCCACAATGATGGGCGGTGTAGACTATCAAAGGCTTTTTGAAAATCAACGAAGGTGATAATAAGTGGCGATTGCCTTTCCACTGATTCTTCTATAATTGTTCTTAGTGTGAATATTTGATCAATACATGATCGTTTCGGCCTGAAACCCGCTTGTTCTTCTCTGATCTTTTCGTCAGCATGCAATTTAAGTCTTTCTAACATCATGCAACATAATAATTTTCCAGGTACCGATAATAGAGATATACCACGCCAGTTATTACAGTCTGATAGATCACCTTTCTTCGGTAACTTTACAATAATACTGTCTTTCCATTGTTGTGGTGGTTGTTCTTCTCTCCATACTTCATTTATAATATCTAAAATTCTCAAGAGGTTGTTGCCATTAACTGCTTTAATCATTTCCCCTGAAATTTCGTCAACTCCAGCAGCTTTAAAATTTTTTAATCTTTTAACGGCTTGTTTGATCTCGTCCAGCGTGAATTCATCGCAAGTTATTGGCAAGGTGGTTGTGGGTGTTTCATTATTAAAATCAGGTGTTACTGTTGGTGGTGGTCTGTTTAGCACCTCCATGAAGTGCTCAGCCCATCTCTTCATTTGTTCTTTTTCTGTTGGTATTGAATTCCCTAATTTACCTTTAACAGGTGTTTCCATAGGTGTTTCGACAGTAATCATGACTCACTCTAATATCTTGGGGGCTAAGGAGATTTTTAAAATTGGATACTGGAATGTAAGAACTATGTATCAAGACGGAAAATTGGAAGAAGTAATTAAAGAAATGGATAATTATAAGTTGGACATATTGGGTGTCAGCGAGTGCAGATGGACGGGGAAGGGCATAAAATATATTTCAGAAGAAAAAAAGCAAATTATATACTCTGGTAGTAATGATAATCGTCACACAGAGGGAGTAGCCATCTTAATGACACAGAAAGCAGCAGCATCGCTTATCAGCTGGGTACCTATCAATGAGAGGCTAATATTAGCTAGATTTCAGACACGATTTTTCAAGCTCTCAATTATACAATGTTATGCACCAACTAACGACGCTCTTGATACCACAAAAGATGACTTCTATGAAGCACTTCTAAGTACCATCAACACAATACCCAAGCATGACATAATAGCAGTCATGGGTGATTTTAACGCCAAAGTAGGTGACAACAACGATGGAGTACAAAGATATCTCGGTACTCATGGCATTGGCTGTATGAATCAAAATGGCGAAAGACTTCTAGAACTTTGTGAAATATCAAACCTCGTTGTGGCAGACACCATCTTTCCACATAAGAATATCCACAAGATAACATGGAATTCACCTGATGGCAGAACTAAGAACCAGATAGATCACTTCTACATAAGCGCTAAATTTCGCTCATCAGTTCAAGACGTCAGAGCATACAGAGGTGCAGAGATCGGAAGTGATCATAACCTCTGCATAGCTAAACTGAGAATTAAACTGAAGAAGTTATACCAACAGAATAAAAATAGAAGAATAGATGTACACAGACTGCAATCAAATGATATAAAGGAGGAATATAATGTCAAAATGAACAACTATTTCGATGCTTTAGGCAAAATTGACAACGATATCACCACCAAGACAATCGATACTAAATGGGAACAACTGAGAACAGCAATGACAGAAGCAGCAGTAGCGACCACTGGATACCTAGTACATAAAAAGAAAAAATGGATGAGAGAAGATACTTGGGATAAAATACAAGAAAGGAAAACAGCAAAACTTAAACTACTAGCGGCAAGTACACATAATGCAGTTGAATCTTGCAAACTAACTTATAACTTGTTAAATAAAGAAGTGAAGACAAAAACTCGAAGAGATAAAAGACATTTCATCAATGAACTGGCCGTAGAAGCTGAAAATGCTGCAAGAACTGGTAATAGTAGGTGCCTTTATCAAATTACAAAACAACTATGTCACCAGCCTACTGCTATTTGCTCTATAGATGTAAATATATTTCTGATGTATAAATATTAAAGAGTCTTGCTCATACTTTTGCTTTCATTCCTATAATAACTGAATCAACTATGATTGCTTTGTTTAAAATGACATGTAGTGTTGATTCCATGCTTTTAATTCACAACTAGTGACGTCAAAACTTTAGTCTTGAAGCTTCGTACCATGAATTGCCTGAAAGCTTCATCGCACGAACTTTAGACTAAATAAAAAGAACAAATTCCTCTGCTAAGTACATTTTGTTGGATAATTAACACGCTCATTGTCTTTTCATCCACCTATCAATGTTAGCCTCTCTGAATAATTAAATTCTTGAGTATACAGAGCAACTCAGGGAAGATGATTAGTAATCACTCATATTCTTGTGGGTATTAAACTTGGAGAATATATTCTTAGACAGGGTGACGGCAATGGCGTGCCTGAATTACAATGTACACGGTACCTATATCTCACAAAATGATACTATCCACTTGATGCACATGGGATGTATTCATCACTCATCACTGCTCCATTCGGAGTCTGGGGTCGCTGCTGCTTTCCCGTTTCTGAGCGAATTAGCACAAACAAACACCAGTGCCTGTTGTAGTGGTTTATGAATATATTATTTTTTTTGGTTGAGGCTGCCAGCCTCATATATAACCACTTAGCAAGAAAAACCTGTCAAATTCAAATGTGTAAAATAAATGTTTACACTCACCCCAAAGTAAACTTTGGGAACACAATATCCGTGCACAGTTAAGAATTGACACATCAACTTAGGTTAGATGCTTTTGAATCACTTGGCGTGGAAAATTTTAGTATTCTTCTTACGACGGGTGATCTGAATCCTTAGATCTCCAGTCTTTCCATTTAAAATGCGGATTTACTTGTAAGTTTCAACGTTGCCCAATTACTTCGATCTGTCACTTATAATTTTGCAATCCTTTGTCCGATCCTTCTTTCCTGCTCTGGTGAATAGCTAGCTGGGCGTGGCGAGGGCGTTTGATTTGTGACTAAGATTTCGCTAGATTATATTTCCATTTCTCTGTTCAAATTCAAGGTTGTACTTCCGACGAGTTTATCAATGAAAGTCAAAGGCTATTCCAGCTCTCAAATTAAGCCAATGGTCAGCTCTTTAGAATTAATGGGTCGGGGTGTTAAAATATAATATCGACCGGGTGTTTTAAAATATCAAATTTTAAAATTCCAACGCTTGACCTTGTTAAGTCATATTTTAATTAAGGAGAGTTAAGTGTTAAAGACTGGAATGTACTGGTAGGATTTTTGTACACGCTAGTAAACACGCTCTGCGTGATGAGAGAATTTTTTAGTTGAGGGGTTGTATGCGGAGTAATGTTTAAACTGTTACCTGACTAGTTGTTACTTTGTTTAAAGATAGGATATAGAAACTGGTCGAATGTTCTATGAATTAGGGGGGGGGGGGCGGATGAATTCAGCTCACATCTCAAGCTGCGAGTTCGCGCTTGAATGAATTTTTACTGAGCTGTTTTGAGCAGCTGTTATTTCGTGACAGTACGTTTTCTGTCAGAGCTTGGGAATGGACGTGATCCATTTTGCTAGTGTGTTCCAGAATATATGTTTGTGAAAGGAATATTTGATAATTCCAGAATGTAAGCAATTGAAGATTGAGAGATATTATATTCATATTGATTCAAAGCCTTGGATATTATGGCTTACCAATGTACTGTGTATTCAATTGAAGACTGAGAGAGATTATATTCATATTGATTCAAAGCCTTGGATATTATGGCTTTTTAATGTACTGTTTATTCTGTATGCGTATATCATGAACTGTCGATGCTCCATGACTTGATGTGTACTGCATTACTGTGATGTATACGTGACTGTGTAATGAATAAACAGTATATAATGTTATCAGGAGTTTCAACGTTCCCGACTCCTATGTTTGTTGTGGTGTGTGACTCCAGTCTGTTCAGGTATGCCAGAACCCTTTTTCCTTCGCGTATGTTATGATTTACATAGTCATACACATGTCGGCCATCCGTAAGCCCGACCTATGCTGATCATCATTCATCAGCGAAACTATATTAACTTTGTCCAACCATCCCGCCTGCAGAAGGTGTTACAGAAATACACAACTGAGACATAAGTGGTCGCCAGTGATTCCGGGTAAATATCGATTTTTTGTAATGGCATGTCAAGATACACAGTGTTACCAGTGTACAAGTCCATCAACTGGAATTACAAAGCTGCCAAGTTAAGACTAAATGTCAAGTACCTCCTTTGATTTGGATTATCAGCTTACTGTCAGATTTCAAGACTTGACGAGGAGTACCCGGTGCCTATCAACGTTGAACTGTGTTGTGATATCTATATTTCGGAGCTGGCATTTGCTGATCATGTTGCCCTGATTGCTAAATTAGAGGCACATCTCCAATCCAACCTGCAATTCTGGAAGGAAGAGCTGGAGAAGAGAGGGAGGGTCATAAGCAGCTCTAAAACAAAATCCATGGTGATATCACGAGAAGAAAGAAGATATCAGATTAAGCTGGGAGAACGGGTCCTGGATCAGGTCGACCACTTTAAATACCTCGGAGCTATTATAGACCGAAAGGGAGGCATTAAAGAAGAGTTGGCCACTCGAAAAGCAGCAGCTGGGAGACTTTTTCAGGCCATAAATCGAAGATTCCTCAGTAAGAGAGAGGTTGGTAAGAAAATGAAGATGGCTGTATACCGCTCCACGTATGTCCCAGTCTTGACATATGGATGCGAGTCATGGGCAATGACTACAATCCACAAAAGCCAGATCCAAACCTCAGAAATGAGGTATCCGAGGAAAGTGGTTGAAGTAACAAGAAGAGACATAGTACGCAACCAGACGATACGTCAAGGCCTTAAATCCTACCCCCTGCAGACGCAATTAGAACAGTCCCAATTAAGATGGTTTTGCCATGTCTGCAGAATGGGAGAAGATCGGCTACCACGACAAGCGTGGGAAACAAAGAGCCTAGGATCCAGACCCCCAGGACGACCCAGAGTCCACTGGGAGGACAAAATTAGACAATCTTTGAAGGACCGAGGACTACAATGGAACCAGGCCATGAGGAAGATAGCCGATAGGATAGTCTGGCGCTCTCTCCTCCAAACCTCTACACCTCAGGGTAGAAGGGGAACGACTAAGTTAGTAAGCTAAAGGAAACATCTGGTTGGTAAACCGTTAATAAAGATGATGAGGGTATATCCTATCGGTTTTTCTCTCTGGGGTTGAGTGCCGATTTTTAAACAACATATTCTCCTGGATAAATTCACTTGAAAACACGACTGTCAGTAGTCGGGAAAAATGTTATATATATATATATATTTATTTTGAAACAGCGGGTTAGAAAATCTAATGAAAATCTGGGTATTTTGTAAGTCCACTTACGATTAATCTTTTTGTTTATATTTTTGGTCTCTCTATGAATGAAGCAAGAGGACCGAACAGGTCAACATCGAAGACCCGATAGTATTAAGAATTGTTACTGATGCTATTAGACCGCTGGCAGCTGGTTTGTGATCCGCACTAAATTAGGAAGAAAACAAAACATTTAACCACAATATCAATATACTATCCTATCACGCGTAAGGGTATGATCTCTTATCCTCTCCGTCATCTAATTAAATTAAAATTCACACGCATCTTAGCCCATCTTATCACGCTTCGCTCCACTAGCACGGGGTTGGTTTTATGTATGCGTCTTTCCCCTCCCGTCCGGTAAAACACTCAGCGCACACAATATCAATGTTAATTTAATTATGACTACTTTAACAAATATCGCTTATCATTACTAGCTATTTGTTTCGCCACATGATATTACACTAGTCACTTATATAATTACACATAATGAATTAGAAATGAATTGTATTCCGTCAATTATCAGTCGCCTAGTGCATTTATTGGTCAAATAAAACATCTCTTTCTGGGTGATAGCAGGCGATTAAATCTACATTAGAACTGGAAAAAATTGCTATGCGTTATTCAATACGCTAGTCTTGGCACCTAGAAAATCCCACTGAATTATAATGATAAACTTAACACATTAAATCACGTAAATGCTAATTTCTATTACCACAATCAAAAATGAAACAATCTCCACGGAATGCAATAACACACTTTCACAATGGCTCTAGAATAACGAGCTAGATTATCCAAAATTTTTGAGCGACTAGATAACTGACTTTGAGAGGACAGAAATATACCAGAAATGGTATGCGATAATTCACGCCTTCGGCCGTATCAGGGAAAATCAACGAGCTCGACTCCCGAGGTAAAATTTGTAAACGCTCATTATCGCTTGTAAACAGGAAAAATAGGCGTGGCTTCAAAAGTGAGTCTACAGACAGCGAATTGCGTATCAAAATTATAAACCTTAGATGGGGAAGCAACGGTGGTCGGACAACTGTGGCTATATTTACATATATATGTGACACACGTCACGGTCTAATCTAAACGCGTTTCGTCGATGTCTGTTCCAATCGGTCTGTACTAGTGGTATTTTAATTCACTAAGGTCTTAACAAACCGTCGTTATGCATAGTTACTTTATTTTAAATTTCATGACTAGCAACGCTTGAAGCAAAGTATAGTTTCTAATCTAACTTGCTATTGATGTTTAATTTACTTTCGTAGCGAAACACACGAAGTGGATTATATTTTAAATCACCTTTATGCTACCACCATGAATAATTTCTAACCCGGAAAAGTATCGTTCTTACCGGCTTCCTATGATTAAACTCCACGAATTGTTAACACTAAAAAATATGGTAGAAGGGAGTTAGCGTCTTCGCGCTATTAGATCCAGGAGCTGACTGATAAGTGAAAGTTAAAGACAATAGTTTTCATAGGACGATACGTCAAGGTCTTAAATCCTACTCCCTGCAGACGCAAGTAGAACAGTCCCAATTAAGATGGTTTGGCCATGTCTGCAGAATGGGAGAAGATCGACTACCACGACAAGCATGGGAAAATAAGAGCCAAGGATCCAGACCCCCAGGACGACCCAGAGTCCGCTGGGAGGACAACATTAGACAATCTTTGAAGGACCGAGGACTAGAATGGAACCAGGCCAGGAGGAAGACAGCCGATAGGATAGCCTGGCGCTCTCTCTTCCAAACCTCTACACCTCACGGTAGAAGGGGAATGACTAAATAAGTAAGTAAGTTTTTATATTGGATAGAATGTTTGATCATGGTTGGGGTATTCCACTCCCGTTAAGATAACATAAATTACAAGTGCGTAAATATAATACAGGATACCGAGAGTTTGCCCAGATGAAAGAGATCACACGTAATAGTGAGTCCGAGATGCAGCTTTTTTTTCTCATTAACAAAAGATTATCTGGCCAGTTAGCGATTTCCTTGTGGATGCCTCGAACTAAGAGACCAAAGGAATACTGGGAGACTCAAACCTTCTCTGGAGTTCGCTTCAAACGGTTTTTATATAATTGCCGCTTTTTACACGTGGCTGGCATGTTGAGAGCGGGCTAATATTATTGATTGACAGCTGAACTCGCGTGCATGAGAAAATAGTTCGCGTACCAGAAGTTTTCTGTATGACTGACAGGTGTGAGAGTAAACGTAAACAGTTTGTGAGCAAATGTTTACAGAAAGGGGGCTAACGGGCGAACTGCAGATGACCTGCCAGGTAGACTAATAGTATAACAACTAGCAAATCAGAGAATAAAATTAGCGAAGGTCACTGTGTAATTTGGTATAGCATATTTCTGTCCTCTTTTAATTCTTAGGTGTAATGGTGGTGCGTGGAGTTTAACTGAATGCTTATATATTGCATTTGTTTTCAGTTGTATTTGCTTGTATGCATGTCTTATAAAATGAGGGGATAGTGCCGAAGTGATGAAGGATTGCATTGTTCAGCGGTCTCAGCTTGGAAAGTCTGAGTCCCATGTAATAATGAGCCAGTGTGTGTCGTTCTGGGTGTTTGATGATGTTGCTTATGTGTTTAAATCTGAGTGCTTGAATCTTTGTTTCTTTGTCTCGGAGGGCAAATTCTCCTGTTTCTTTTCTGGTATAAGTGTCTTGTGTTTAATGCTGTAAATTGTGCGACCAAAAACGAATTGCTCTGACCTGTTTGTTTATGTCTGTGATAATCTGGTTTTTTTTAGGGTGGGGGATGGTCAAACACTGTGACAGTAGAAAGTAAGTTCGTTAAAATGTATGCATTTAAAATTAAACTTCGTCCGAAAATGGTTGTTGCTTTGTATTTGTATCGGTGCAGCATATCTCGTATTTCGGATGTTAGATTATTCCATGTGTCTCTGTGTGTGTGATTTGGGTGTGAGGGAAAGGTTATGCCATAGATTTTGATGCTGTTTGTTGGTGTTAGCCCAAAGGGAAAGTCTGATTTGTTCTTCCATTTGACTATGCCCATTATTGTTGATTTTTGAACATTTAATTTTGCTCCGCAACCTTTGCTAAAGTCTGAGAATGTGTATAGGATAATTTCTATAGACTTTTCGTTTTGGTGGGAAAAAGATGGTGTCGTCTGCATAGGCGAGCAACTTGGGTTCACCTTTCCCTTGTATGAAAGTGCCCTTAATAGAGCTGTCTTTTCTAATGTTCTCTAGTAGTGGTTCTAGTGCAAGAACATTTTTTAAGAAGAAAGAGGGCATCCCTGCCTTATAGGTCTTGTTAGCCTGAAGGTGTTAATGTGTGATTTGCTAACACTTTGCTCTCAGGCTTCATGTGCAGAATATTAATCAATTGTCTGAAGTGTTAACCTATGTAGCAATGTAGAAATGTTTTGTGAAAGTATGAGTGTGATATTCTGTCAAAGGTTTCCTCTTGGTCAAGGGAAAGAACCGAAGACTGACAATTCTTCTGGTGTGTGTAGGTGATTATGTCTCTTACGAAATGTGTGTGTTGATGGATGTTTCTGCGATCGACGCTACCATGCTGGTCTTCGTGTATGAGAGTGGCCATGAATGGTTTTAGTTTGTTAGAGCTTTTGTTAAAATTATGTAATCTACTTTTACGAGCAATATCGGTCTGTAGTTTTTAAGGAGTGTTTTGTCGGAGTTTTGTTTTGGTATTAGAGTGATGTAAAACATGATTAGGTTTGGTTGGAGTTCTTTATTCTCAAAGGCATTTGTAACAAAAGATGCCCTTAGGTAGGATATAAGTGTTTGTAAAATTCTGCCGTGAGTCCGTCTGGTTCTGGTGATTTGTCTGTTTGCATTGCATTTACTGCAAGTCTGTTAGTTCCAGCTCAGTATCTAGTATTTGTTTGTCTGCGTCAGATAATTTCTTTGTAAATTGCATAAATCTATCTTGTATATATGGTTGAACATTTTCTGTGTACAGGTTCCTGTAATAAGTTTCGAAAGCCTGCACTATTTGTTGTGTTTATGTCTGTGTGGTCCCTTCTAAATCCACTATTTGCCCTATTTGTCTGTAGCGTACTATATTTTGTTCTATCGCATGTAATGTTAGTAGTAGGGTATGTACAACTTAGGTAGCATTCAGGCGGCGGCGTGTGACTTTTATATAGCAAAAAACTCGATCGATTTCAGGCGGCGGCGTTTCAGGCGGCGGCGCATGACTTTTTATATAGCGATATATTTTTGCGGCGGGGCTTCCTCTGACGATCAGACGTATGACTTGTTATATAGCAATATACGATAATGGTATTGTTTATACATGTATACAATATATATAAAAAATATAAAAAATCGATAATAACGGAAAATTTAAAAAATCGATAATGTTGGGTTACTAAGAGGGTTTTTGAAGTGCCTTTTTTGGGCTGGCGTGGGTGATGATGTAGCTGGCGGGGTGGGTTAGGGTGGATTTTTGTGTGAAGTATTGTGTTGGTAGTGTATTGGTGTGTTTGTTTAGACATATATACACACATATATATACATTCATATATACGGAGATGTGGTGACGTTGTCAGGATGCATCTGTGGTGACGGAGGCTTAGGTTACTAAGGGGTTTTTTAAGGGAACGGGTATTGCTTTTTGGCTGGCGGTGATGCCTCATGGGTGTGTGCTGGGGTGTAGCTGGTGGATGTATGTATGACGCAGGAGTGACGTGTTAGATAGAAGTATATAGTTAATGATCTCTTTTAAAAGAATACTTGAGTAAAGAGGAAAATATAAAAATCGATAATGTTGGATTAGGTTACTAAGAGGTTTTTTGAAGTGCCTTTTTTGTGTTGGCGTGTGTGCTGATGTATGTTGTAGGGGTAGCTGGCGGGGTGGGTTAGGGTGGATTTTTGTGTGAAGTATTGTGTTGATAGTGTATCGATGTGTTTGTTTATACATGTATACAATATATGTATAAAAAATATAAAAAATCGATAATGTTGGGTTACTAAGAGGGTTTTTGAAGTGTCTTTTTTGGGCTGGCGTGGGTGACGATGTAGCTGGTGGGTTAGGGTGGATTTTTGTGTGATGTTGGGTGTGTTTGTTTAGACATATAGACATACATATATACATTCATATATACAGAGATGTGGTGACGTTGTCAGGATGCATCTGTGGTGATGGCGGCTTAGGTTACTAAGGTTTTTTTTAAGGGAACGGGTATTGTTTTTTTGACTGGCGGTGATGACTCATGGGTGTGTGCTGGGGTGTAGCTGGTGGTTGTATGTATGATGCAGGAGTGAACTGTTAGATAGAAGTATATAGTTAATGATCTCTTTTAAAAGAATACTTTAGTTAAAGAGGAAAATATAAAAATCGATAACGGGGACTTAGGTTACTAATGGATTTTTTAAGGAAGCGGGTATTGTTTTTGTGCGAGGGGGAGGATGACGATGTATAGTGGGGTGTGTTGGGGTATGGGTTATTGTGTGCGTGTATTTTAATTGTTGTATATACAATATATATATATATATATATATATATATATATATATGGGAGTGAAGTGTTAGAGACCTAGGTCTACCATCGAAAGTGCGACACGGTATTGTTGTGTATTATTTATTTTACATATAGACATATTTTACAACAGTTATACGAACAGTTAGACGATAGACTTAGATAATAAGAAGACGATATATTTAGACTTTTAGACAATAGGAAGACGATAGTTAGACGATATATACATATAATAGGGAGATATATTTAGACAATAGGAAGACGATAGTTAGACGATATATACATATAATAGGGAGATATATTTAGACAATAGGAAGACGATATATACAGAGACATACAAACAGTTATACAAACAGTTATACAAACAGTTATACAAACAGTTATACGAACAGTTAGACGAACATTTAGACAAACAGTTAGACGATATAGGTAACAAAAAAGCGTTTTAGTTAATATAGTTTTTATATTCAATAGTGTTTTTGAATTAGCAAACAGGAGTATATATAGTATTTTTTAACGTAATACATTGAAATTTTTATCAAATGAATATACAATTATATGGTGTAATTTTTTAACGTAATACATTTTCACATAGTGATATGTACAATTGAAAAATAATTATATTTTATATTTTTTAACGTAATACATTTTCACATATGAATGTACAATAATACATATTTATATAGGTAGATGTATATCACATATTTTTATACAATATCACAGGGGTACAGGCCAGACCTTGAGGGGTGTCGTCACATTGTCGTCATATTGTCGTCACGTCGTAAGAAATAGTGTATTCGTACAGACAGTTTAAATGTTGAGGTGTGATGTGGTATGGTTTTGGAGGTGGAGGAATTGTGTGCTCTGAACCCGATATTTTTCCCACCCTGTGCCTGTTGTGTGTTGAGGACGTCTAGGAATGTGTGTTTGTCTACTTTGTTGTGGTGTTTGTTCAAGCGATTGAGTGGTTTTGAATATGATATAGATAGAAGGATGTGGACGGGATTGCTTCAACATAATATTTTGTATTGGGTCTGTTTAATTGTGCGTTTGTGATAATATCGCTGTCGTGTAAGTTTGAGACAAAAGATTTGAAATCTGTAAGATTTTTGACTAAGTGGGGTTGGTCTAACACACAACTATTATTATTTGAGGCATGAAATAAGCGTAATTCGTTTGTTTCTCTGTGTCTCAAAACTACGTGGTGACTGAAGTTAATCTTGAATCTTTTTGTCTGTTGTGTAAAGACAGGATGCAAAAGACTTTCCCATTCAATTCTTTGGTTATTATGGAAAAAAGTGAAAGTCGATAAATATTTGTGGATGTTAGCGTGTGTTTTAATGGCGTCCCAGTTATCAGTGTAGATTTGTTTTATATCATCCTGTAGGTCTTGTAAGCTGTCTTCTTCAGCCGTCAAGCGGGGTTTTTTTATATGGGGTTGGGTATTGGTCATTGGGCGTTTCTTGGTCTGACCTTTTTTTGGTGGGTGAGATGGGGTGGAACTTATTGAATAGGGGGCTCTTGGTAGTGTGGAAGTTGTTGTGGTGGAAGAGGCCGCCATAGCGGCTGAGTCTGACTGGGGATTCGGTGCTGTTGATGGGGCATCTGGTAGTATTGTCTGTGGGTTCGCCGAGTCTGGTGTTACTGTGACACCTGTTGTTGTTGGTGTTGGGGTGGTGTCTGCTGTCGGGTTCTGCGTTGAGGTAGAAAGCTGGGTAGGGATAGCGGTGTGTTGGTGTTTTCTGTGGATGCGTAGATTGTCACGACGAGTAAATTGTTTCCCACAAATGTCACAGCTAAAACCGGGCATTGAGTGCCTGGTCTTGCTGTGTCGTAATAGGTCGGCGCGCCTCGTGAAGGTCTCCCCACATCTGCTACATAGCAGCTTGGTTTGTGCCATTGACGTGTCTGTTTGTGCTGAGCTGGACCCATGTTTATTCTCTATGTGACGTTTCAGCGTATCGGGTCTTGTAAATACTATGCCACAGTCAGGACACTCGTGATTGGGGCGGTCGTGTGCTGTGGTCATATGGCGAGTAAGATCATGACCTCGCTTGAAAACAGACTGGCAGCGTAAACAAGCATAGCCCCGCTGTTGAGTTGACTCCATCTGGGAAAAGATGAACAAAAAGACGTTACTTACACATAAAATTAAATACATGTAATGAGAGAGAGAGAGAGAGAGAGAGAGAGAGAGAGAGAGAGAAAGAGAAAGAGAGAGAGAAAGAGACAAAGAGAGATCGCATAAACAGGTAAATAAAACACAGTCTTATTTTTTTTTTATTCTGTTATCAAAGGAAAGAGGTGTTAACATATCAGAATGGTCCCCGCGCAGGCTGTGACAAAGATATTGATTTAAAACCCAGCCCGTTCGCGAGACAGCACCGAGTTGACCTGTCCTTTTTTTTTAAAATAACGAAAATATAAGTATTTATTAAAGTGTATGTTAGTTTCAATCATGGTTATGGCAAGGTGACTTAATGTAATATGTTGATTGTATTATCTCTATCTTTTTCCGTGTGTAGTTCAGTATTGTTTTAAAAGCCAAAAAACGCTATTTTCTAAACTATTATGTTGTCTAATTTTCACTGGCTGGTTAGGTAGTTTGTAGTGACTCGGGTCCTTAGTTATTTTTAACGTTATATGTTTGTAGTTACTATGAGAAGTTCTTTATAGAAGCAGCTTGTGAGTACAGAAATACGACTCGAGCGCATGTGTTGTGGAATCAAATCAATTTATCGATCTACCCAAACATCTTTGCGCTACATCCAAGCAAGTATTTGAAATAGACTATTACTCTATACAAGTTTAGAGTGTTGTTATCAGAAAGTATTATAAGTTTTAAGTATCACGGATAATTTTTCAAAACCCAAATATAATTTGCTTTCGCACGAGTTTAACAATAGACGAGAAACGTAGATAAGGTTTAAACTAAGGAATTTTTCTCGTTATACCCACCACATAAAAAATAAGTCGGATAATTCTTAACTTAGCTAAACCATACACACATGTAAGAATTTAACAAACAACTATTATTAAAATACCTATTAGCCTAGACATATTAACTTTGAAACAGCCTTTACCAACACTGGCTAGCGAAAAAGCGAATACACAGACATGTCTTTTAAATAGAAAACAGATATTTAATACAACACACGGATAAGGAATAATAAGTTAGTCTCGGAGTTAACATCTTAACAAAACACACAGATAAAAACAACAGAGATATTTATTTATATTTAACACCTTAATACAAAAACACGAAGACCGAAAACATAAACGAAAACAAACGAATACAACCAAAACAGATATTTTTAAAGATATTTATTGTATATAGCCTACTGAAAACAGCTATATAAAAATATTTATTTTTTATGTGTAAAATATATATTTTAACTCCCTATTATTATTTTTATATTATTATAGGAAAAAAACAGACGAATACAAACATATACATATACCGAGTTTACATTTAGAACTTTGTATAGGGTTTTCTTCCAGTCTCTGAGTGTTAAGAAAATACGCCTAGGAAAACACAAACACATACCCAGATATTTTTCCACAGAATACCCTTAAAAAGACACAGACATATATCTCTTAAAGGTCAGAGATATTTAACACAAAATACGAATAAAAACAGAATAACATACGTTTGGTGGTGAGCTGTTGCTTTTTCAGAAGTTTGATATTAGAAGGCTTTACGACTAAGCACAGAGACGTTCGCCGGTCCAGGTCTGGTTAAAGAATGAGACATGTCTAAAACAATTCATGATTAAGACAATGACTTTCCAATAAAAGTAGTCCGAGTGTATGAATTTCGTGATGGAACCCGATTGGTTGTTGTGTAGAGATACTGTTTCAGAAAATAGTTCGCGCGCAAGCGCTTCGTCATGGTTTGGTCGATAAAAACGTTATCATAACATATGAACAGGAAAATCGACCTCGCCCTGGTTTGAAACCAGATCAATGACCCCACAAAACATCACGCGTAAATTTCTGTTCACGTCACTCATACACAGTTATTATATTGTATGTTTCAAACAACAAATATGCTAAAAACGTGAGAATCACTGTTTCAAGAACGTAAGATTCGTGCTAAAAACGTGAGAACCAACCAACATGTATTGAGAATCAAGAATTTGAGAACCTTTGGTGTAAAACATTGTGACAATAAAAAACAATGTGAGAAGTACTGTTCAAGAATTTGAGAACCTTTGGTGTAAAACATTGTGACAATAAAAAACAATGTGAGAAGTACTGTTCAAGAATTTGAGAATGACTGTGTTTAAAAAACATTTACAACAAATATAAGTATCTGTTTGGTACATTTCTTTTATAGTTATCATATATATTTTAAAGTTTGCTTTTAAAGATATCATTTGTATTTTGAAACAATCTATATTTTTATATACAGAGGGACATTAGTGTTTTGAAAACATTTCATAAAATGATCGCAAAATGTTTTGTCCCCTCAAACAGCTGATAGAGAGAGAGAGAGTTAGAGAGAAAGAAAGAGAGAGAAACAGAGAAAGAAAGACAGAGAAAGTGAGAGGGAGAGAGAGAAAGAGAGAGAAAAAGAAAGAGAGAGACAGAGAGAGAGGGAGAGAGAGAGTTAGAGAGAGAGGGAGAGAGAGAAAGAGAGAGAGAAAAAGAGAGAGAGAGAGACAGAGAGAAAGAGAGAGGGAGAGAGAGAGAGAGAGAGAGGGAGAGAGAGAGAGAGAAAAAGAAAGAGAGAGAGAGACAGAGAGAAAGAGAGAGGGAGAGAGAGAGTTAGAGAGAGGGAGAGAGAGAAAGAGAGAGAGAAAAAGAAAGAGAGAGAGAAAAGGAGAGAGAGAGTTAGAGAGAGGGAGAGAGAGAGATAGAAAGAAAGAGCAAGAAAGAGAGAGAGAGAGAGCGAGAGAGTGAGAGAGAGCGAGAGAATAAAACACAGTCTTATTTTTAGGCTGTTATGAAAGGAAATAATTTTGTTTAACAGACCTGCCCGCGCAGGCTGTGACAGAAAAGATATTGATTTACAACCAAGCGATCACGAAACAGGTGACAATTTTCCCTTTCAGTTAAAATAACGGAGATTTAAGTACTAACGTGTTTGGTAGTTTGCACCGTAGCAAGGCGTTTTTCTTTGTGTAGCTAATGGTATGTTCTAAATATTCTTTTTAATGTGATAAAAGTGTTTATTAATTTTTTGCGTTATCAGATTCTGTCTTTTTTATATTTGTTATGTTAACACAAATAAATCTCACATAAATAACAACACGGATAAGTTTTAGTCTTTTTTCCTAGTACATAATCGATTAGTCTTATCAACCACTCTTTAAAAATGTTATGTCAAGATAAAAAATACAAATTTAGTATCTGAGTTAACACAGATAAAAATAACAAACAGATATTTGGCTACAGAGATATTTTTACAGCCTAACACACGAAAAACAGATATTTTAAAAGTTATTTATGGTCTCCTAACGAATACACTTATATTTTTAAAGATATACATCATAATATAGAGTACCGAATACACACACACACACACACACACACACACACACACACACACATTTAGAACCTTGTGTAGGTTATGTCTTCACAGTGTCTGTTAAGAAAAAATATGCCTAGCGAACAACAACGGTCAGATATTTAAACAGAGAAATAACAGCTATATATTTAACATTCTAACGTGTTTCTCACTTTTTTTTGTTAAGTTTTTATTTCAAAAATACTTTGTTTGATACTCTATTTTATTTTATTTTTGTAAAACTTTTGTTTAAAATGGTTGGTCGCAAAGAAAAAAAAGTTATCTCTAACGGCTTTCTTTCCTCGTCAATAAACCATCTGCCCGCATTACAAATAAACGATAATTGGATTTATGCTGGAACGTAACGAAACAGACATCGAATTAGAAACATCTGTCACTAGGTAAATAACGGCTCTCGATTTTTTCGAAGGGCTCAAGTAGTAGTAGGGTATGCGCAACTTAGGTAGTATTCTACCCCTCCATCTTGCCCCGCCTCTTCCTATTATCTCCCCCTTGTTATCTCAAATCCGCCATCTTGTTAGCTCAAGTCCGCCATCTTACCCCCTTGTTAGCTCAAATCCGCCATCTTGACCCTCCTCTTCTTGTTAGCTCAAAGCCGCCATCTTGACCCAAATAACCTCTGCAGGCCTTGTTAGCTAACAAAGGTTATTTGGGTCAGATGACCCATGATAACCTCCCCTTGTTAGCTCAAATCCGCCATCTTGACCCAAATAACCTCCCCTTGTTAGCTCAAATCCGCCATCTTGACCCAAATAACCTCCCCTTGTTAGCTCAAGTCCGCCATCTTGCGCCGCGCGCCACCATTTTTTTGCTATATAAAAGTCACGCGCCACCAGGCGTTTTTGCTATATAAAAGTCACGCGCCACCATCCGCGCCACCAGCGCGCCACCGGAATGATACCTAAGTCCAACATACCCTACTACTACTTGAGCCCTTCGAAAAAATCGAGAGCCGTTATTTACCTAGTGACAGATGTTTCTAATTCGATGTCTGTTTCGTTACGTTCCAGCATAAATCCAATTATCGTTTATTTGTAATGCGGGCAGATGGTTTATTGACGAGGAAAGAAAGCCGTTAGAGATAACTTTTTTCTTTGCGACCAACCATTTTAAACAAAAGTTTTACAAAAATAAAATAAAATAGAGTATCAAACAAAGTATTTTTGAAATAAAAACTTAACAAAAAAAGTGAGAAACACGTTAGAATGTTAAATATATAGCTGTTATTTCTCTGTTTAAATATCTGACCGTTGTTGTTCGCTAGGCATATTTTTTCTTAACAGACACTGTGAAGACATAACCTACACAAGGTTCTAAATGTGTGTGTGTGTGTGTGTGTGTGTGTGTGTGTGTGTGTATTCGGTACTCTATATTATGATGTATATCTTTAAAAATATAAGTGTATTCGTTAGGAGACCATAAATAACTTTTAAAATATCTGTTTTTCGTGTGTTAGGCTGTAAAAATATCTCTGTAGCCAAATATCTGTTTGTTATTTTTATCTGTGTTAACTCAGATACTAAATTTGTATTTTTTATCTTGACATAACATTTTTAAAGAGTGGTTGATAAGACTAATCGATTATGTACTAGGAAAAAAGACTAAAACTTATCCGTGTTGTTATTTATGTGAGATTTATTTGTGTTAACATAACAAATATAAAAAAGACAGAATCTGATAACGCAAAAAATTAATAAACACTTTTATCACATTAAAAAGAATATTTAGAACATACCATTAGCTACACAAAGAAAAACGCCTTGCTATGGTGCAAACTACCAAACACGTTAGTACTTAAATCTCCGTTATTTTAACTGAAAGGGAAAATTGTCACCTGTTTCGTGATCGCTTGGTTGTAAATCAATATCTTTTCTGTCACAGCCTGCGCGGGCAGGTCTGTTAAACAAAATTATTTCCTTTCATAACAGCCTAAAAATAAGACTGTGTTTTATTCTCTCGCTCTCTCTCACTCTCTCGCTCTCTCTCTCTCTTTCTTGCCCTTTCTTTCTATCTCTCTCTCTCCCTCTCTCTAACTCTCTCTCTCCTTTTCTCTCTCTCTTTCTTTTTCTCTCTCTCTTTCTCTCTCTCCCTCTCTCTAACTCTCTCTCTCCCTCTCTCTTTCTCTCTGTCTCTCTCTCTCTCTTTCTTTTTCTCTCTCTCTCTCTCTCCCTCTCTCTAACTCTCTCTCTCTCCCTCTCTCTTTCTCTCTGTCTCTCTCTCTCTCTTTTTCTCTCTCTCTTTCTCTCTCTCCCTCTCTCTCTAACTCTCTCTCTCCCTCTCTCTCTGTCTCTCTCTTTCTTTTTCTCTCTCTTTCTCTCTCTCCCTCTCACTTTCTCTGTCTTTCTTTCTCTGTTTCTCTCTCTTTCTTTCTCTCTAACTCTCTCTCTCTCTATCAGCTGTTTGAGGGGACAAAACATTTTGCGATCATTTTATGAAATGTTTTCAAAACACTAATGTCCCTCTGTATATAAAAATATAGATTGTTTCAAAATACAAATGATATCTTTAAAAGCAAACTTTAAAATATATATGATAACTATAAAAGAAATGTACCAAACAGATACTTATATTTGTTGTAAATGTTTTTTAAACACAGTCATTCTCAAATTCTTGAACAGTACTTCTCACATTGTTTTTTATTGTCACAATGTTTTACACCAAAGGTTCTCAAATTCTTGAACAGTACTTCTCACATTGTTTTTTATTGTCACAATGTTTTACACCAAAGGTTCTCAAATTCTTGATTCTCAATACATGTTGGTTGGTTCTCACGTTTTTAGCACGAATCTTACGTTCTTGAAACAGTGATTCTCACGTTTTTAGCATATTTGTTGTTTGAAACATACAATATAATAACTGTGTATGAGTGACGTGAACAGAAATTTACGCGTGATGTTTTGTGGGGTCATTGATCTGGTTTCAAACCAGGGCGAGGTCGATTTTCCTGTTCATATGTTATGATAACGTTTTTATCGACCAAACCATGACGAAGCGCTTGCGCGCGAACTATTTTCTGAAACAGTATCTCTACACAACAACCAATCGGGTTCCATCACGAAATTCATACACTCGGACTACTTTTATTGGAAAGTCATTGTCTTAATCATGAATTGTTTTAGACATGTCTCATTCTTTAACCAGACCTGGACCGGCGAACGTCTCTGTGCTTAGTCGTAAAGCCTTCTAATATCAAACTTCTGAAAAAGCAACAGCTCACCACCAAACGTATGTTATTCTGTTTTTATTCGTATTTTGTGTTAAATATCTCTGACCTTTAAGAGATATATGTCTGTGTCTTTTTAAGGGTATTCTGTGGAAAAATATCTGGGTATGTGTTTGTGTTTTCCTAGGCGTATTTTCTTAACACTCAGAGACTGGAAGAAAACCCTATACAAAGTTCTAAATGTAAACTCGGTATATGTATATGTTTGTATTCGTCTGTTTTTTTCCTATAATAATATAAAAATAATAATAGGGAGTTAAAATATATATTTTACACATAAAAAATAAATATTTTTATATAGCTGTTTTCAGTAGGCTATATACAATAAATATCTTTAAAAATATCTGTTTTGGTTGTATTCGTTTGTTTTCGTTTATGTTTTCGGTCTTCGTGTTTTTGTATTAAGGTGTTAAATATAAATAAATATCTCTGTTGTTTTTATCTGTGTGTTTTTTGTTAAGATGTTAACTCCGAGACTAACTTATTATTCCTTATCCGTGTGTTGTATTAAATATCTGTTTTCTATTTAAAAGACATGTCTGTGTATTCGCTTTTTCGCTAGCCAGTGTTGGTAAAGGCTGTTTCAAAGTTAATATGTCTAGGCTAATAGGTATTTTAATAATAGTTGTTTGTTAAATTCTTACATGTGTGTATGGTTTAGCTAAGTTAAGAATTATCCGACTTATTTTTTATGTGGTGGGTATAACGAGAAAAATTCCTTAGTTTAAACCTTATCTACGTTTCTCGTCTATTGTTAAACTCGTGCGAAAGCAAATTATATTTGGGTTTTGAAAAAATTATCCGTGATACTTAAAACTTATAATACTTTCTGATAACAACACTCTAAACTTGTATAGAGTAATAGTCTATTTCAAATACTTTCTTGGATGTAGCGCAAAGATGTTTGGGTAGATCGATAAATTGATTTGATTCCACAACACATGCGCTCGAGTCGTATTTCTGTACTCACAAGCTGCTTCTATAAAGAACTTCTCATAGTAACTACAAACATATAACGTTAAAAATAACTAAGGACCCGAGTCACTACAAACTACCTAACCAGCCAGTGAAAATTAGACAACATAATAGTTTAGAAAATAGCGTTTTTTGGCTTTTAAAACAATACTGAACTACACACGGAAAAAGATAGAGATAATACAATCAACATATTACATTAAGTCACCTTGCCATAACCATGATTGAAACTAACATACACTTTAATAAATACTTATATTTTCGTTATTTTAAAAAAAAAGGACAGGTCAACTCGGTGCTGTCTCGCGAACGGGCTGGGTTTTAAATCAATATCTTTGTCACAGCCTGCGCGGGGACCATTCTGATATGTTAACACCTCTTTCCTTTGATAACAGAATAAAAAAAAATAAGACTGTGTTTTATTTACCTGTTTATGCGATCTCTCTTTGTCTCTTTCTCTCTCTCTTTCTCTCTCTCTCTCTCTCTCTCTCTCTCTCTCTCTCTCTCTCTCTCATTACATGTATTTAATTTTATGTGTAAGTAACGTCTTTTTGTTCATCTTTTCCCAGATGGAGTCAACTCAACAGCGGGGCTATGCTTGTTTACGCTGCCAGTCTGTTTTCAAGCGAGGTCATGATCTTACTCGCCATATGACCACAGCACACGACCGCCCCAATCACGAGTGTCCTGACTGTGGCATAGTATTTACAAGACCCGATACGCTGAAACGTCACATAGAGAATAAACATGGGTCCAGCTCAGCACAAACAGACACGTCAATGGCACAAACCAAGCTGCTATGTAGCAGATGTGGGGAGACCTTCACGAGGCGCGCCGACCTATTACGACACAGCAAGACCAGGCACTCAATGCCCGGTTTTAGCTGTGACATTTGTGGGAAACAATTTACTCGTCGTGACAATCTACGCATCCACAGAAAACACCAACACACCGCTATCCCTACCCAGCTTTCTACCTCAACGCAGAACCCGACAGCAGACACCACCCCAACACCAACAACAACAGGTGTCACAGTAACACCAGACTCGGCGAACCCACAGACAATACTACCAGATGCCCCATCAACAGCACCGAATCCCCAGTCAGACTCAGCCGCTATGGCGGCCTCTTCCACCACAACAACTTCCACACTACCAAGAGCCCCCTATTCAATAAGTTCCACCCCATCTCACCCACCAAAAAAAGGTCAGACCAAAAAACGTCCCATGACCAGCACCCAAACCCATATTAAAAAACCCCGCTTGACGGCTGAAGAAGACAGCTTACAAGACCTACAGGATGATATAAAACAAATCTACACTGATAACTGGGACGCCATTAAAACACACGCTAACATCCACAAATATTTATCGACTTTCACTTTTTTTTCCATAATAACCAAAGAATTGAATGGGAAAGTCTTTTGCATCCTGTCTTTACACAACAGACAAAAAGATTCAAGATTAACTTCAGTCACCACGTAGTTTTGAGACACAGAGAAACAAACGAATTACGCTTATTTCATGCCTCAAATAATAATAGTTGTGTGTTAGACCAACCCCACTTAGTCAAAAATCTTACAGATTTCAAATCTTTTGTCTCAAACTTACACGACAGCGATATTATCACAAACGCACAATTAAACAGACCCAATACAAAATATTATGTTGAAGCAATCCCGTCCACATCCTTCTATCTATATCATATTCAAAACCACTCAATCGCTTGAACAAACACCACAACAAAGTAGACAAACACACATTCCTAGACGTCCTCAACACACAACAGGCACAGGGTGGGAAAAATATCGGGTTCAGAGCACACAATTCCTCCATCTACACATACGAACAACACCGCAACGCCCTTTCTTACTTTTACATAAAACGACAAGTACACCCTGACAACGTCACCACATCACACCTCAACATTTAAACTGTCTCTACACATAAAATATTTCTTACGACGTGACGACAATATGACGACAATGTGACGACACCCCTCAAGGTCTGGCCTGTACCCCTGTGATATTGTATAAAAATATGTGATATACATCTACCTATATAAATATGTATTATTGTACATTCATATGTGAAAATGTATTACGTTAAAAAATATACCATATAATTATATATGATTTGATAAAAAAATTACACCATATAATTGTATATTCATTTGATAAAATATCAATGTCCATTTTGTAAAAAATACTATATATACTCCTGTTTGCTAATTCAAAAACACTATTGAATATAAAATAAAAACTATATTAACTAAAACGCTTTTTTGTTACCTATATCGTCTAACTGTTTGTCTAAATGTTCGTCTAACTGTTCGTATAACTGTTTGTATAACTGTTTGTATAACTGTTTGTATAACTGTTTGTATGTCTCTGTATATATCGTCTTCCTATTGTCTAAATATATCTCCCTATTATATGTATATATCGTCTAACTATCGTCTTCCTATTGTCTAAATATATCTCCCTATTATATGTATATATCGTCTAACTATCGTCTTCCTATTGTCTAAAAGTCTAAATATATCGTCTTCTTATTATCTAAGTCTATCGTCTAACTGTTCGTATAACTGTTGTAAAATATGTCTATATGTAAAATAAATAATACACAACAATACCGTGTCGCACTTTCGATGGTAGACCTAGGTCTCTAACACTTCACTCCCATATATATATATATATATATATATATATATATATATATATATATATATATATATATATATATATATATATTGTATATACAACAATTAAAATACACGCACACAATAACCCATACCCCAACACACCCCACTATACATCGTCATCCTCCCCCTCGCACAAAAACAATACCCGCTTCCTTAAAAAATCCATTAGTAACCTAAGTCCCCGTTATCGATTTTTATATTTTCCTCTTTAACTAAAGTATTCTTTTAAAAGAGATCATTAACTATATACTTCTATCTAACAGTTCACTCCTGCATCATACATACAACCACCAGCTACACCCCAGCACACACCCATGAGTCATCACCGCCAGTCAAAAAACAATACCCGTTCCCTTAAAAAAAACCTTAGTAACCTAAGCCGCCATCACCACAGATGCATCCTGACAACGTCAACACATCTCTGTATATATGAATGTATATATGTATGTCTATATGTCTAAACAAACACACCCAACATCACACAAAAATCCACCCTAACCCACCAGCTACATCGTCACCCACGCCAGCCCAAAAAAGACACTTCAAAAACCCTCTTAGTAACCCAACATTATCGATTTTTTATATTTTTTATACATATATTGTATACATGTATAAACAAACACATCGATACACTATCAACACAATACTTCACACAAAAATCCACCCTAACCCACCCCGCCAGCTACCCCTACAACATACATCAGCACACACGCCAACACAAAAAAGGCACTTCAAAAAACCTCTTAGTAACCTAATCCAACATTATCGATTTTTATATTTTCCTCTTTACTCAAGTATTCTTTTAAAAGAGATCATTAACTATATACTTCTATCTAACACGTCACTCCTGCGTCATACATACATCCACCAGCTACACCCCAGCACACACCCATGAGGCATCACCGCCAGCCAAAAAGCAATACCCGTTCCCTTAAAAAACCCCTTAGTAACCTAAGCCTCCGTCACCACAGATGCATCCTGACAACGTCACCACATCTCCGTATATATGAATGTATATATATGTGTGTATATATGTCTAAACAAACACACCAATACACTACCAACACAATACTTCACACAAAAATCCACCCTAACCCACCCCGCCAGCTACCCCTATACATCGTCACCCTCGCCCGCACAAAAAAGGCAGTTCAAAAAACCTCTTAGTAACCCAACATTATCGATTTTTTATATTTTCCGTTATTATCGATTTTTTATATTTTTTATATATATTGTATACATGTATAAACAAACACACCCGCCATTATCGTATATTACTATATACAAAGTCATACGTCTGATCGTCAGAGGAAGCCCCGCCGCTAAAATATATCGCTATATAAAAAGTCATGCACCGCCGCCTGAAACGCCGCCGCCTGAAATCGATCGAGTTTTTTGCTATATAAAAGTCACACGCCGCCGCCTGAATGCTACCTAAGTTGTACATACCCTACTACTAATGTTGCTGGGAGTCTCTTGTGTGATTGTGTTGCGTTTTGTCCGTAATAGGGCTCCATGGAACATATGGTGTTTATATTGTTCTAGTGTAGCGAGAGGTTATTTTGTGTAGATTGTAGTAGATAATAAGATGTATCAGGTGATACAAAGTATAGCTGCCAGATAAGAGTAATGATCTTAACTGCACTACCCCATTCTCAGAAATAAGCAATGGTGTATGGTTGGCATAGTTATAGTCAGACTGTGAAGAAGGCTGGCCCAGATAAGAAGTACCAGCTCCTGCGTTGTCTCCTCTCTACAACTACCCTTTGTGATTGTTTTGCTCAGGGGAATTAATAAAGTAAAAGTAACCACAAACAAAACTGGAATGAGTTAATCAAGGCTCTTGATACAATTTGATAATTTATTTTATATACAATTATTGCTTCTTTTCTGTTGTGAAATGAAAGGATGATATGTAAACTGATGATGATGATGATTACTTGCTTACTTAGTCGTTCCCATTCTTCCGTGAGGTGTAGAGATTTGGAAGAGAGAGCGCCAGACTATCGTATCGTGTCTTCTTCCTGGCCTGGTTTCATTCTAGTCCTCGGTCCTTCAAAGATTGTCTAATGTTTTCCTCCCAGCGGACTGTGGGTCGTCGTGTTGGTCTGGATCCTTCGCTCTTTGTTATCCATGCTTGTCGTGGTAGCCGATCTTCTCCCATTATGCAGACATGGCCAAACCATCTTAGTTGGGACTGTTCTATTTGGGCTTGCAGGGGGCAGTATTTTAGGCCTTGACGTATCGTCTGGTTGCGGATCATGTCTCTTCTTGTTACTTCCTCCACCTTCCTCAGATATCTCATTTCTGAGGTTTGGATCTGGCTTTTGTGGGTTGTAGTCTGTGCCCATGACTTGCACCCATATGTCAAGACTGGGACATAGGTGGAGCGGTATATAGCTATCTTCGTTTTTTTTTTACTGAGGAATCCTCAATTTATGGCCTTAAAAAGTCTTCCAGCTGCTGCTTTTCGAGTGGCCAACTCTCCTTTGATGCCTCCCTTTCGGTCT
Organism: Oreohelix idahoensis; assembly: GCA_024509875.1. Taxonomy (NCBI): domain Eukaryota; kingdom Metazoa; phylum Mollusca; class Gastropoda; order Stylommatophora; family Oreohelicidae; genus Oreohelix; species Oreohelix idahoensis. The sequence goes on from JAMPIV010020263.1 coordinate 82,612, forward strand.
ATAATAGCTCCGAGATATTTAAAGTGGTCGGAATGCTCCAGGACCTCTTCTCTGAGCTTAATATGATGTCTTCTTTCTTCTCGTGATTTCACCATGGATTTTGTTTTAGAGCTGCTTATGACCATCCCTGTCTTTTCCAGCTGTTCCTTCCAGACTTGCAGGTTGGATTGGAGATGTGCCTCTGATTTAGCAATCAGGGCAACATCATCAGCAAATGCCAGCTCTGAAATACAGACCGGTCTCATCTTCCAGTACCCCACTGAATACTTTCTTGTTATTTCCCTACATGCCTTGATGACATCGTACACGAGGAGATGATGATTACAATAGCACTAACTCAAGTGAACCATCAAGTTTAATAATGAAGTGTCAATGTCTCTTTCCACTTGAAAAAAGAATAAATAGATCACGTGGTTTCAAAGAACTTAACTTTTTATATATATATATATATATTGTCAATTACACTCTATTTGCTCTTGGACTTGTACTGGTACCCAATAATCTTGCTAAGAACCTTGTGACTAAGATCGTGTGTTTAATCATTATTGAGTGTACCAATTTTTATTCATGTCACTAGTAAGTGACCATATTATTCTTCAGTTTGGTAGTGATTGACAACTGACCTGACGGGACTCCACCGTCTCTCCACTGCTGAAAACCGGGTCTGGAAAATCCCAAAACTTAGGGTTGCCACGACCAGAGCTGCTGAAAACTCTAGGTCCCTTAATGTAGCTTATCCTTGCACAGAAAATATAACAGTCTTCCGTTTTGCTGGCAGGGTAGTATGAGGTTATGCACTAGGACCTGAAATACACAACGTCCTATGCTGGAATATGACCATAATATATTTCCTTACCACAGATGAAAGGAAAGTGAGACTTTCAGAATGTAATTGGTAATACAGTATAGACAGATCAAGTCAGAGACATGTACGCAGTAACGGTTTCCTAAAAACGTTTAACATCATTCCTTAAACTCAAATTCTCATCTCTGTCCATGATTGTCAGTGGCTTCATTACGAATGTGTTTTTCTGTAACTGATGTTTCTCTTCATTGTCAAATGTATGTCTGTGCGTATTTACAATAGAGCTGGTCGTAGACCCGTTTTCTGTGATGTTTTTTAATACAGATTGTTCAGACCCGAGTGGAACAGTCCCAGTTACGATAGTTTGGTCACATATGCAGATTATGAGAAGAACGGCAATGTGACAAAACATGTGTACATGTACTTTTGAGCACGTCTCTCACCCCATCATTCGCGTTTTATTTAGCATACATTATGCACCTTCATTCATATTTTTGCTCTAAAGCCACTCCAAGACTTGTTTACGTTTCGCAAGGTGAACGGTAACAATACCAGGTTGATTACACAGGTCAGCGGTAATACGTTTATCCTTGAGTCGCCTAGCCGCCGTTGATAGGAGTCGATTTCTATGGACACCATATGGTCTCGTACGATATATAAACAGAACACCAAATTTTCTGCCAGAGAAAGCCGTCTGAGGGATGGGCAAAAACACAGGTGATAACTAGATAATCGCTTCAGCGGGACCATCCCTGTCTACTTATTACAGATGAACTGGCAGAGGAGGAAAGTATTAGTCAAGAATGACTGCACAGATGATGGTTATGAGTTTAGCATAAAAATGCAAGCGGCAGTATTAGAAAGAGGTCACGCGATGGAATTTTAAAGTGTAATATTTTAAAACACTAGGGGATATTATGAATTAAACACCATTTCCCATATAGTGCAAAAGAGATTGGATGGGTGTAAAGTGAGAGCCAGAATACACATCGGTTCTCATTGAAAAATTAGACAGAATTACAATCTGGTATTTTGATTTGAGAATTGGAAATATAATCTAGCGAAATCGAAGGCACAGATCAGACTGCATTGCTCTGTCAAGCTAGCAATTCACCAGAGCCAGATATAGAAGCGGACAAAGGATTTTAAAATTATAAGTGACAGATCAGAGTTTGGGGGCAACTTTAAAACATAAGAAAAAAACCCGCATTTATAAATACATAGACTGGATACTTAAAGGACCAGGATCGAAGTATTTGGGGAACTTTAAAACCCGCTCTTATAAATACCTAGACTGGTGACTTAATGAATCAGATCACCCGTAATAAGAGGAATATAACATTTCAGGACCAATTGATTCGAAAGCATATAATCTACGTTGCTAGTGTCCATTCTAAACTGTGCCAGGAGATTTTGTTCCCAAAAGGTACTTTGGGTTAGTGGAACGAAGCTATCAGACTGTTTGTAGAAAAAAGCTATCAGACTTTGACATGTCATTATTACAGAAAAACTGACGAAACCACGGCTGCAGTAGTCATCGATGCTTAGCTTAACAAAAGGCAACAGCAAAGAACATTAACATTACTCTATCCAGTCTCTATGAAGATAAAACTTTCATCTAAAATTCACCATCATTTCATCTCATTTTAACCTGTGACAACTAATTAATTATTAAATTTGTTACATGTTAATTTAAAACATAATTGTTGCAGAAATTGTGTGACGACAGCAAACTGTAAGTCAGAAGAGTTCAGGAGAACCACTGGTGTAAGACAGGGAGATATATTGTCACCTTTTCTTTTCATACTCCTCAAGGACGATGTCATCTATTCATGTAAGGAGAGAACAAGAAAATATTCAATGCGGTACTGGAAGATGAGACCGGTCTGTATTTCAGAGCTGGCATTTGCTGATGATGTTGACCTGATTGCTAAATCTGAATTACATGTCCAATCCAACCTGCAAGTCTGAAATGAATAACTGGAAAAGGGAGGGTTGGTCATAAGCAGCACTAAAACAAAATCCATAGTGATATCACGAGAAGAAAGAAAATATCAGATTAAGCTGGGAGAACGGGTCCTGGATCAGGTCGACCACTTTAAATACCTTGGAGCTATTATAGACCGAAAGGGAGGCATCAAAGAAGAGTTGGCCACTCGAAAAGCAGCAGTTTGGAGACTGTTTCGGGCCATAATTCGAGGATTCGTCAGCAAGAGAGAGGTTGGTAAGAAAACAAAGATGGCTGTATACCTCTCCACCTATGTCCCAGTCTTGACATATGGATGCGATGGGCAATGACAACAACCCCCTAAAGCTAGACCCAAACCTCAGAAAAGAGGTATCTGAGGAAGGTGGTTGAAGTAACAAGAAGAAACATGTTTCGCAACCAGATGATACGTCAAGGCCTGAAATCCCGCCCCCTGCAGACCCAAGTAGAACATTCCCAACTAAGATGGTTTGACCATGTCTGCAGAATGGGAGAAGATCGGCTATTACGACAAGCATGAGAAATAATTTCGCTGGATTTACACCCGCTGGGAGCTTGAACGGGCTAAAACCATTGCTTAATTGTTCATAAAAGGGGTGAACTGATATAAGTTAACAATAGCCCTGTTAATACAGCATTGTTCTTGACTTCAGAAATATCTTATGGCAACTAACTCGAGATATAAGCGACATTACCCTTCTATCCGCAGCTCTGCCAAGAGTAATCTTGTGCGAAGGTAGACACCTTTGACGACCCATTTTAGATACTCTTGAGTTTTGGCCACTGTTGGACCACTACTGCAGAGCTAAGGGGAGGATATCCGTCACAGGATACCATGTACACGTGGGAAACCAATAGCCAGGGATCAAGATCTCCATGACGACCAAGAATTCGCTGGGAGAACAACATTAGACAATCCGTGATGGACCGAGGACTGGACTGAAACCAGGCCAAAAGATATACAGCTTAACATGGCGCTCTCTCTGGCTAACCTCTACACACCAAGGTAGAAGAATTTTGTATATTTGGTTTTAAGGACCATCTACATTGTACACTAAAAACTCCATCAGTGCTGCGATCTCCGCCTTTAGCTCACAAGGAAAATCTCGGCACAGTGCACAAACTCCAAAGCGTCGGCAAGCATCCCAATGAGTGTATACAGAAACCACACATTCTATAAATATACTACTCGTCAAAAGTCAAGGGCCACCCTATTATTGTCAATACACTTTTATATAAGCGCATAGAATGATTAAATGAAGGACGTTTTTAGTAAAAATGGGTGCAATATCTTCCTCTGAAAGTCCTCTATGCACGTTAAGCATAAAAACCACTCACCGACAACCATGGTAATCATGTGCAATTTGGTTTGCTGACCATAAATTCACATTTTTAATCTGTGTTTTCAAACTTCCGTACAACCAAACAGGTGAAGTAATCGTGCTGATTGACATTCCACGTGCAATGGCGACTTTTCGTGAACAGACTTCACTCTTAATTTGTTTTACAATCAGCAGACTTAGGGTAGTTTCATCACTTGCAAAAACCATGCCACCGAGAAGAAGTCTTGACACCTTACAAAGAATGAGGGCTATCGCGTGAGTTGAAAGTGGTTTATCTGTCCGTGAGGTTGCTAGACGGCTTGTAGTGTCACACTCTATTATCCAAAGAATTTTGGAGAGATTTCAGGCCACAGGAAGTGTGGAGGATCGCCACCGGCCAGGTCGCCCTAGATGCACCAATAGACATGATGACCGGTACCTCTTGTTGTCAGCCCTGCGCCATCGAACAGTGACTTGTTCCACTCTAAGATGTCAGCTGAGACAAACTGTAAACGTTACTGTCAGTCAAAGCACCATTCGCAGACGTTTACATGAATTTGGACTGGCTGCTCGACGTCCTGCTGTCAGAATCCCTCTTACTCCTGATCATCGCAGAGCCCGTGTTGCTTGGTGTCGCGAGCACATCCGATGGACGAGGCAACAATGGAATCAAGTTCTCTTCACTGATGAATCTCGCTTCACTGTGTCATTCAATGATGGCAGGATTTGAGTTTGGAGACGACCAGGAGAGCGATTTACTGATGACACAATTCGAGAGGTGGATCGTTATGGTAGGGGTTCTGTCATGGTCTGGGGAGGGTTCTACAGACACGGCAGGACCCCACTCTTCATCATCCAAGGCAACTTGACCGGCCCAAGATACCAGAACGAAATCTTGAGACCAATTGTTCAGCCTGCTGTGGAGGCCATAGGTGGTAATGCACTCCTCCAAGATGATAACGCTCGACCCCATCGAGCTCGTGTGGTGAATGAGTTTATTCAGCAACATGGGATCATCAGGACGGCGTCGCCAGCTCATTCACCTGACCTTTCTCCAATTGAGCCCCTCTGGGATGTCCTTGGTCGAAGATTGTCAACAAATCACCCCCTGCCAATGGATGTTGCACAGCTGACTGCATTTCTGCTTCAGGAATGGCAAGCTGTTCCTCAGGATACTCTTCGGTCCCTTGTGGACTCGATGCGTCTACGCTGTCTTGAATGCCTTGCTGCAAACGGTGGTCATACTCGATTTTAAAATGTCTATTTGTCCAATATCTATTGTGTGACTTTTTAAAAGGTGGGTGTTACCAACAGATTACTGGTCATAATGTATTATTATAGTATTTATTTGTCTGAGAAAAAGTATTTATTTTGAGAATCAAAATGCTTTCCTCGTCTAAGCTATATCACTCATGTTTTATTGATACTTTTGTTATATGGGTTATCTCTCCTGTATATCGAACTTGGCGTATGAATCTAGATTTCGTTGGTATGTTCCTTGTTGAGCCAGAAACAGATTGTTCTTGCTTAGGTTTATGTTCCGAGTCTATGTTTATTCCTTGTCTATTTAAGGCGATTTAGTCTTTGGTCTTTATATCTTTTCATGTCTAGGTCGGACTATATTCTTTAAGCTGAACACTAAGGTGAGGGGTTGTTGTTTCTGCGCATGCGTCGATTGAGACGTAAAGAAGAGGCCGTGTGTCATGTCGTCCTGATGAATGGTGTATCGGACTGAAGTCCGAAGATTTATCTCTGTGTTAGTTGGGGAACGAGATAGTCTCTTTATACTTATCTTGTATTAGGATTCTCCCCAGTGTTTATTCTTATTGCCAAGGAATGGCAGGTGCATGTGCTAGGGTGATTTTCGATGACAAGGTAAAGTCGCATTTCTTCTGAACTTTTCCTAAGCCATCGTATTAGAGATGGACAGTCGTATTATCGTACGTCCAGATGATTATTAAACAGATGAGGATGACATGTATACCTAGCAGCACTAAATGATATGGTGAAACCAGTATTATTGATGGAAGAATATATACAGCTCTATGAGGATATCTATGAACGATCAGCGCTTTGATTTCGCTTCATAGTTTGCATCCTGGGTGAGCGACAGCTCACTGAAGAAGTAGCCATTTTTGGAATCCTTCATTTGTCGATCACCAATCAGAGAACAGGGACCCCCTTTATTATCAGGTGATGATCAAGAGATTACTGCTGTAAAAGATAGCCCACTACTTGTGGTTTAACATTGTTACCATAGATATTTGTTGAACTTTGCCTAAAGGAATCTTCGTTAGAAGAGGTTCGGTCTAGGAATTATTATTAAACATTATGTATTCACTGACGCGATTTGTCAGTAAGGCTTGAGAATATATACGCACTGGAACTCTGAGTGCTGGTCTATTGACATTGCATTGTACTTTTATTCAACATGAATGCCCATATAATTTTGTAGACCATTGATCAACTGTGTGATGATTTGTGCCAACCTGTTTACAGTAACTGTACCTGTGCTGTCCGAGTGTGTGTCACAATAAAACGATAAAACGTAAACAGTAGTCCACGTCACTGACTTCCAGCCATGTGTGAGTGAGAATGTTCTTTTGTCAACTTTACAGAACATTTCCATCATTCGCGAACCTTTGTATTCTCACTCCAAATCTACACACCACTGCGTAGGTCGAGTTGACCTTTGTTTGTCTTCATTGTTTGACAAACCTACATCTGTTACAACGGTGAGACCAAATACCAGTCTTATCAACATGGTCGTCAGTATAACCTGTATCAGTGGGTTACACACTTCACAGCTTCATTGCGTTTGAATGTGTGTTTCCATTTCTTTACGTGACATGTCAATTTGGTATTCAATAAATGCCGTTTTGAGTGATACCAAATACGTTTATATCAGATTTGTTTTATGGTTTCAACCAAGGTTTTTCTAAGTGGCCCTTGACTTTTGACGAGTAGTATAGTTTTGCATCGGGTAGGTTTTCTTAATTGTATAGCTAAATAAATAATGCAATTATGTTATTTATTTTCATTTTTGTTAATAGTTAAATTGTTCCCCTTTAGAAATAAATAGGATGGCTTCCTCTAACTTCTTTATCTCTGCTGTAAGTATCTCATGGTTAAGTTTGTTTGTTAACGTATTTCCCAGATTCGACATCTCGACGAAACCTGACAAAGGTGTGATTTCTCGATTATAAGTGGGCTATATTGTGCAACTTTGTATAATATTTTGACCACTGGACTGTTATCTCTGTCCTTATTTTATTTATTTTTAATTTTTTTTTGGGGAGGGGGGCACTTTTATCAATACCCTTTAGCTCCCCAAGGAGCACAGACCTTCAACAAACACATGCCAAGTCTTTCTGTCCATGTTTTCCTCATCATTTTCACCTCTGTATCCAGCTCTCTTCTCCATGTGTTTTTTGGTCTACCTCTGCCTCTCTTTACCTGTGAATTCTATAACAAGGACTGCCTTGTAATGCTATCAACAGGTTTCCACAACGTGTCATATCTGTAGCGAGATCTGTGAGATAATCGCTAAATTCAGTAAGATTTTAGTCCTATGATAATAAATAAACCCGCCCGCAGGTGTCTGACGATTGTCATCTTCGACGCCAGTAGAGCGCTGCCTTGTGTGCAGTGGGAATGCTTAAAAAATGACCCGCCATAAAATCTAACACGCTTTTTAGTTTCGGTTTCGAGACGTACAATTAACATTTAACATCTTGCCCGATCTGCTGCAAACAAACTGAGGCAAGACTTATAATTAACGATCTGCCAGAACTGCGACACCATACTGGCGTCTGAATTAACGTAATTCTTTAAATTTAACGCCAAAATCAGTAGTAACTTGGACATTTTCCAGTAGTGTAAGAATTAAACAACTGGAATAATTAACGCAAAATACTACCAACCGCCTTGCCAAACCCCTCTTCGCTCTGCACGCGGTTCCTTTACTCTATATACTCTGTGGGCAAAGCCAGCGGATATAAACACACAGACAGTTTAAAATCTCGCCGCGTAGTGTAATTCTGACGTCACACAAACTAGTAGTTTATTTGAAAAATAAAAAATGATACAGAAGGAAGGGAAAAGATGGCCGACTTGTGTAAAAGTTATAATTGACGATTAACAGTGACAAAACTGAAAATCCAAACCATAATGAAAATGACCATAAAAATCATATATTCGGGTAGCTTAGTGTCCCCTGAGAAATAATATGCTTTAAAATATATGGTAGTCAAACTAACAGCCAAGATATTGTCATACAACCATATATGCTAAGACAGATTGACAAACGCACGATCGTCCTTGCTTGTCTTTTTGGTAACATTTGGGGACGCAAATTTTAAAACAGAGGCATTGTAGTAATTCAAATTCTATTGGTTGGTATAAGAGTATAGGAGTAACGGGGGGAAGTAGGAAAATGTTAACCAAAACTAAACATCTTTTTGTATTGGCATGATCAGGCGGACTGACCAATGGACTACGAGACGCATAGTCTGTTTGGAATTTTGTTTTTGTTTTTCAAAAACTAAATTCAAAATTTGGTAGTCGCCCGATTTCATTGGCCGGCTCAGATAGATATTGGCCAAGGCTTAGAGCTCTCGTGGCCATTTGTCAAGAAATTTTTCTAGCAACAAATACGTTGAGATCATCTGTGATAACTTGTAAAATAAATAATACTAAATTCACAGTCTGGACAGGGCAGAGAAAACTGAGGCCATTTTTGCCAGTCAACGTTATTTGTGACATATTTCTTTGAATTTGTGGTAAGAATGCTTTATGTATTAATATGTTTGATTAAAACTGTAAAAGTTGGATACTGCTATTGGGAAAAGTGAAGGACATGCCGGGAGCAAACATTATTGAGTCCTCACATTGAACTGTATTTGACTGTTGCATATTGTTATGATTTAGTATTAATATTATTGTATTAGAAGATGTAGTAAGCCTCTGTGATCCATGAACACTCTTCAACATACCTAGAGCGTTTATCATTAAGAAAAGAAAAATCATACAAAAAGGAGATGTGGTTACTCCACGTTATGGGATTGAAGAAAACTATGTAAAAGTACAGTGGCGTATCTGCCATAGGGACCTGAGGTGTGGTCACAGCAAGGTGTGAGTCATATAAATTAGGGGCTGGTGCACTTGTATGCACATTGAGGCTGACCACATACCATCATGTGTACATAGCGATAAGAAATTGTGATCAGATGTGAAAAGGCCAGGGTGTCTTTTATTGCAGGGTTTTATTTCCTGTTACCATCCGGTGACAGGAAACCTGATGAGTGAATGTAAAGAAAAAAGTCTCCTATCAAAAGTTTATGCTGTCAGCATATAGCCTGAAGGAGCTTGTGTGTGTCCCGATCTATATATTCTCTGCAGCGACATACTGACTTGTATTCTTCATACCAAGAATCCCAGGTGATGTGTTAACATCTGGGATACCTGACACTTCATTCAAAAAAGAACTGTTATTTCCAAGAATAAATAGAATGATATGGGGAGTGATGAAACAACAGCTCCTCCTAACAAATGACAAAACCTATTAGCTATTAAAGTTTAGTCTGTGAATACACCTCCAGGAATAATATAGGGACATTATACTTATCGGACAAAGAGTCCAAACATTTTAGTTACTCAGTATATGTAAAATATATTTTCCTCATTTTTCAAAGACCTGTCCAAAAGAGATGGCAGGACAGGCAGATTAAATTGTAAAAAGAAAAACTTTTAAATTTTAAAGAAAACTTTAACCACCGTCTTATTCATTTCCTTATAGTGAGTTAAAGCGTATTGTGTATGTACCACCATTTTCATTTCACCCCTAGACACTAGACACATCAGACACCAGCCACTAGAATTAAAATACAGACCGTGTGAGATCTAGGGAGGTAGCGATAGGTTACCTGAAAATACATCATCATCATCATCTTTCATAGTCAGGGGCCTACATTTGCTTGACCTCACGATTGACACAGACACAATCTTCTTTCTCTTGTATGGATAATATCTTAACCTCTCCAGCAAATTACACTTGCTACATACATTGGTAGGCTTGTCCGGTATGTGAACTTCTAGTACTACATAAATTGGGGTCCTGTTCTGGGAGTTAGCAGTAACAACATTTCTATTTTACCCAGGGAATCCCCATTATTAATATTGCCCAAGATTTGGGGAAAATTGATGAAGTGTCAGAGCCTGGAATACTTAAATAGAGTGTACTTATTTTAGAAATTGAGTTAGAACATTTTAGTAGTTATCAGATGGCAGATTTGGTAAAGTTTCGCTCTGCTGCTGTGCAGACTGCGAGAGACATGAACTTGGAGGTTCAAGTCTTGATTGACTATGTCACCTCAGAATGTGATAAGTTATTGCTAGGGAAGAACATAGGTTAGCTGAATAAAGGAGAATGCAGTTAGAAGAAGCTAGGGAAATTAAAAGGTTGCAAATTGAGGCTGAGAAGGATGCTAGGGCCTTAGAGACTGATAGTGAGGCTGAGATCAAGAGGCTCCAATTTGAGGAGAGAAAACTGGAGGCTGAAGAAAAACGACTGCAAAGGGAAGCAGAAGAAAAGATATTGACTGCCAAAAGGGAAGCAGAAGAAAAGAGATTGGGTGCCGAAAGGGAAGCAGAAGAATAGAGATTGGCTGCCGAAAGGGAAGCAGAAAAGGAGGAGAAAAGATTACAGAGGGAGCATGAGTTGCGACTAAGGGAGTTAGAGTTGCAAAGCCATGCTCCTGAAAATGGTCACAGCCCCTCTACCTCTGATGCTACTGCTAGTCAGGGGGCCTCTAACTCAGCTATGGGGTTTCACTTAGATTATTTTGTTGAGAGAGACGATGATATTGAATCAAATTTAAGTAGGTACGATGTATTAGCTACAACTTATGGGCTAGAAAAAGAAAGATGGAGCCTGAAGTTATCCCAAGGTCTTAGGGGAACAGCTTATGAAGTGTTTTCCAAAATGGGCAGGGATGACCAAGACAATTATGACATGTTAAAGCAGGCTCTTTTACTAAGGTATGAAAAGAACGGAGAATTTTATAGGAAAAAGTTTAGAAATGCCAAGCTACTGTTGGGTGAGACCTATCACCAGTTCTCTGCACGTTTAGAGACTTACTTGGAGAAATGGACTGCTCTGGGGAAAACCCATGATCTTAAAGAAATGATCCTTATTGAGCAATTTAGAGAGTCCATGGCTCCAGACTTGAGAAAGTTTCTCATGGAACAAGGTGCAGAGAGGTTGGGTGAGTTACTTAATGTCGCTGAGAGGTATCAGGTAGCCCAAGCAGAGGTAGCTGGCGCAAAAAAGAAACATGTAGACAATTATAAAGCTCCACAAGTCTCTAATAAATTTGACAACAAAGGTAAGCAAAACTTTGATAGGCCACAAAATGACTATAAAAATAAAAACCCACAGTTCAATGACAGGAAATATGATGAAAGAAAACCTTTTCATCAAGGTAGATTTTATTGTAGATGGTGTAAGAGAGAGGGTCATGACACCAAATTTTGTATGAGTAAACCTAATTTTGCTGCTATGAAGATGGGGAACAAGGGAGAAAAGGACAAACCTACTGGACAGCAGGAACCTTACCACCCCCCAGTGTGTGAGGATGTAGTCTGCAATGGGGTCACCATTAGGTGTCTCTATGATACAGGCTTAGATTTTGATTCTGTTGTGAGTGCGCACTTGGTGAACCCAGATCAGTATACCACAGAAACAGTGGAGATACAAGGGGCGACCAAGGACATACCACTTATGACACTTCCCATTGCAAGGATAACAGTGAAAACTCGCTATGTGGAAGGAGTAATCAGAGCAGCAGTGATAGACGCACCCATCTACCCTCTGATATTGGGGTGTCGTTATGTCTTCTTGGGGAATCCCAAGAGACCTGTGGTCATGGCAGCAGTGCAGACCAGATCACAGTCCAAGAAGGAAGAAGATGAACCTATAAATACTCATCCAGAAGAGATGAGGAAGGCACAGGCTGAGGATAGGTCACTCAAGCCTTGTTTTAAAAAATTGCGTAACTGCCATACACCTCCAAGCAAAGGAGAATATTATATGAAAAATAAATTGTTATATAGGAAGGCCGGAACAGGTTCAAATGGTCACGGACAACTGGTACTTCCCAAGATGTTTAGGGCAGACGTGATAAGGAGTTTACATGTTGGAAAAGATGGGGACCATGAGAACGTAGGTACCTTCTGCCAAAATGTTTCTCAAAAATATTACTGGCCAGATGTAAAGATAGCAATTGAGAATTTTGTAGATGACTGCGGCATATTTCATGAGGGAACACCCACACGTGGGAAAATGGATCATTACCTAGAAACGCCACGGGGCACACTTAGGCCTGAAAATAAGGATAAAAATAAATATAATAATGTAGACAAAGTGGAATGGGAACCCCCTTTTCACATACAGTCTTCACTTGAATGTATTAAAATGGCAACTCTGTGTAGAGTACAAAAAGTAGTTTTACCCCAGACTAAGCTGACAATCCCTCGGTCAGAATTATGTGAACTGGAGGAAGATAAAAGAGAGCGAAGTTCTCTCACTGTGTATTTGAACCTGAAGGGAGACAACCCCAGGAAACGAATTGGTAGTGGACGAGTTTTTGAGTGATGATAGAAGGAAAGTCCATTGGAACTTCAACCGAAATGGCACCGGTAACCCTATTTGGGAGGCCAATTAAAAAGTCCATTGCAACTTCGACCGGAATGGCACTGGTAACCCTGTGTTTGGGAGGCCAATAAACTGTCCATTAGTAGCCTTGTTAAGGACGTGGACCGATGAGAAGGCAGAAGAGAGTGTTACCTCATGATATCATTATGTGAACGAACTGACCACTCGTTTAAAAACTAGTAGGAAACTGGCAAATGAAAATTTGAGACAATCCAGGAAAAAGCATGCTGCTTATTATAATAAAAAAGCGAAGGATAGGGAGCTTGCTGTAGGGGAGAAGGTGCTTCTTCTATTACCAGGCAGCAGCAATAAACTTCAAATCGGATGGCAAGGTCCATATACGGTTTTGGAAAAGGTATCCAGAACAAATTATAAGATAGACAAGAAGGGAAAGGAAAAAATTTATCATGTGAACCTTTTGAAGAAATATCTGGACAGACAAATCCAGGAAGGAACACACTTAATGGCCTTGTCTATCGCAACCGAAATGAAGAATGATCCTCTCACCTCATTTGAATATCCACTGAAACTCAGTGAAACGTTTGCACAGGTGAAAATCAGTAATCACCTGACAAAAGGACATAGGGAGAAGATTCATAAGGTCCTGGAGAAATATACAGACGTGTTAACGGATAAGCCGGGACACACTGTTACCAACAGATTACTGGTGGCAATGAATATATAGATATATATATATATATATATATATATATATATATATAGGAAGATATTTATTAGTTTGTATACTTGTTATGTTTGGAAATATTTGGTAATATTTTGAGTCTAAGATTAGGACTCTAGTCAAAGGGCGAATACTCATTTTATGCTTCGAGTGAAAGTAAATATACAGTCGTCCCACTTAAATATAGTTGAAAGGTTAAGATTAGCGCATGCCCAATGAGACGTGAGTCGTCGTTGGGGCTTCCGTGAAGACGGACGGATCTTGAAGGCTGTCGGACATATGAGAGTCCGAAGTTTTTCGCCATTGTGATTGATTCTGGGAAAGAGAGGAGTTTTCTCTCAGTATTCTATGATGGGCGATACTGCTCCCAGAATATATATATATATTAGTGTGCTAGTTACTTGTATTTTCTGAACTGAAGGTAAAGAAAGAACATTTTTCTAAAACTTTACATAGACCTAACGACGCCATAGATGTTATATCATCTATCTATATATTTGATGAATCGTATGTAGACGATTCCAGTACTAGCAGCACTGTGAGTAGACATATGTAACATTCCTTATGGGTATGGAAACTCCAAAGACATTAGATGAGCAAATGAACGGAACTTTCATTTGTAGTGAGGATATCTTTTGGATGATCGTCGCTCACTTGGACCGACGCCATTTGAGTCCCACTGTTAATCTATTTGAATTGTCAATCAGAGAACGGAGAAATCTTATTACCTGATGGTGATACCAGGACCTACGTTGTATTGAAGTCTACTCTTCGTTATTTGAGATGGTCAACCTCAAAAGAAAGACTCTGTTGAATTTAAAGCCTAACAGATTTAGCCTGAAAGTCATAGTCAGCAGAGGGTCTGTAGGGGAGCATTGTGAGGACCATTGTTATTGTTAACTCAGACTGATGCTACTAGTCAGTGGAGGTATGAGACGATAGACTCTCATCACTATATATTTGCTCCTATCGTCCGATTATATTTACATGCTATGAGATTGCCAAATTGCTGTTGCCACCCATTTGTCAAATATCAATGATTTATTGTGTCAACCTGTTCCAATGACTGTCAACCGTGCTGTCAGAGTGTGTGTTATTAAACTGTCTCAAACGTCTACAGTAGTTCCAGTAATCATTGACTTCCAACCATTAGAGTATGAGTGCATTGCTACCAAATTGTCAACTACACAGAACCATTTATGCATTCGCGTATTGACACTCATATTTACACTCATTGTCAACACTACATTCTTGTCGGAGCCTCATTACGTTCCGGGACAAGGTGACCTGTATGACCAACTGTAACTGTCTTTTTCTCTTGTTGAGGTGATCACTGGCCCAAGACAGTATACATGTTGTTAGGTGTGTAGTGCGAGCGTATGATGAACTGAGTGTGGGTGCGAATGAAGGCGCGAATGTGTTTAGGCTCGTATATATGTAGACCCTGCAACCCATACACTCACATGCAGTAGTCAAGGATGCTTGGACACTGCAGGCACGTTTCAAAACATTTATTGACTAGAACACACATGGTATCAACAGGGACAGTCAGTGTAACAAGGTCATGCTGACCGGAAATCGATAGGTATACATTAGGCATTCAACAAGCTGGTAAACATTTGAATATTCGTGCATGGTCAATACAATGTTCTTCAATAATGACAGTTCGTGGCGTCGCCCTGGTATCACCGACTAAACGCGTCAGATACCTTAATCACTTTGACACATGGGTGCAACTTGGCATTCCCCGCCAATTGTACTGTATTAGGCTGTAGTACATTAGCCGAAAACACAGTCCTCGTTCTGACGTCGGCTGTGTACTTCTGATAAGCAGGTTACCATCAACCCTGTAGTAATGCTTATTGTAGACATAAATATGCCGCCAATCTGCGGCTCCCACAATATATCTTCGTCACTGGATTTCTGGATGGTATGAAGACTAATAGTCTTGGATGGCTACCTTGAGCACAACATATAAGTTCTGAAATGGATTATCGGTGAGCTGCAGTTCACAGACTAGGCAATCTTCTAACATGTTCTGCCACCGAAAGCATAGTAATGGAAAAAGTCGGTATTACCTGTAACCGTATCCACAGAACATAAAAAGGAACTCTGCTGTCATTCCAACGCACAGAGATTCACTGGGGAAAACTGCCATCGCAGTCACTTCGAAGATTCTCCCCGAAAAACACAATGGACTCTCGTCCCTACAGAAACCAGGACACCTCACGGCTTGCCGGAAGTCTAACTCAACTCCCGCTTAAAAAACCATGCCTATGGGCATACGCCAGAACTGTCCACCTTTGACCCTAAAGGTCAAACACAATGAATGAATAAACAAGGGAAGACAACCCCTAATCAACCTGACATCGCAGGTAAAGACACAATTATTCTTATGATAAAAACATAAGCAAATAACTTGACAGATGACTCCGTCAAAAATGACAGCAACATATTACTACAACCCCCCTGTTAAAAAAAAAAATGAAATTTTTTTTTTTAAATATGTCCATGAGCAAGATTGCACAAGTATCACTTATGTGCTCATGAAAAAATGAACCTAATATCAGGTACAATAGACGCATAAACAAAGCGTCTGAAGAGGATACAAATCATCTCCCAACATAGAAGAAAATATTTCCTTTAAGCCAAACAAACTAAGGGGGTACCATTAAAGAAACCTAAGTTGCTGGCAATACCAATCACATATCAAACATTTCTAAATACTATAATTATAGCAATATACAAATGTCATGAATTACAATGCTATATTAGCAACATATCACTGATGGATGGACAAAATGAAATTTGTTAAATTCTTTATACATTATCCAAATACATTTGTATTACAATACATCAGGATATTAAGAACAGACAAAAGTCTGAAAGTGTATCAGGAGATCTAGGACACAAGATTTAAATGGAATCATGTGGGCATCTGGACAATATGTCCGCCATCACATTATCCGAACCACGGATAGCTCGCACCGTGAAATGGAAAGGCTGAAGAGCAATAGCATAACGAGTAGATCTCGAGCTCTTCAAATCCTTACTTTGCATAGCCGTAAGAGCTTTTTGGTCGGTTTCCATAAAGAAATGCGCGCCCAGAAGGAACCTTTGTAGCGTAAGAATGGACCAAACCATAGCCAACAATTCACGGTCTAAAACCGAGTAATTCCTTTCTGCCGCATTTAGCTTCCTAGAAATATACATTACAGGATGCAGAGTTCCTGAATATTCCTGCATTAGTGCCGCTCCAATCCCAGTGGAAGAGGCATCACTACGAAGAACAAAAGTCTTATCAATCGTTGGTAGTCTTAAGATAGGATGAGATGAGAACAAATTCTTAACCTGATCCAATGAAGATTGGCATTCTTGAGACCAACGCACCATATTAGGAGAACCTTTTTTCAATAATGATGAAAGTGGTGCCATAATGGAGGACAGATTCTCAATGAATCTTCCATAGAATTGTATCAATCCCAAGAGACTACGCACTTGCTTTTTTGTCTTCGGAACCGAGATATTTAATATCTTCGAAATGTTTTGGTCCTCTGTCTTCAACAGACCATGACCAACTCGATGACCTAGGAAGGAAATTTCACTAAACCCAACAAAAACTTTAGAGGGTTTTGCAGTCAAACTATGCTCACGTAGAGTAGATAGCAATTCCTTTAGACCCAAATAGTGTTCTTCCCAAGTATCGCTGAAAAGACAGATGTCGTCTAAATATGCGATGACATCTGCACGATCTGATAGAATTCGTCGCATCATGCGCACAAAAGTCGCTGGGGCGTTCATAAGCCCGAAAGGCATAAAATTCCATTGAAACAGACCCCTAGGTGTCGAAAAAGCAGTGAGAGGTTTGGCGTGTTCCGTCAGTGGGACTTGCCAATAACCTTTCGACAAGTCTAGTTTAGTAAAGAATTTAGCTTTAGAAAGTCTAATAAGTAGATCATCTAATAATGGCATAGGTTCAGCATCGAACTTCGTAACTTGATTTAATTTGCGATAGTCAACGCAAAGACGTATGTTATTGTCTTTCTTTCGAACAATAACTATCGACGAAGAATAAGCTGAAGTGGATGGTTCAATTATTTGCAGTTGAATCATTTCATATATTCTTTCTCGACTTGTGCTTGAAAATGAATAGGTATTGGGTATGGTCTTACTCTGATCGGATTACGATCAATAAGTATGATGTCATGTTCTATGACATCTGTGTGTCCAGGAATGTCGGTAAGGACATCCTGATATGATTGTAGCGTAGAGGATACTTGACGTTGCTCCTCAAAAGACAAGTTCGAAGAGACGGTAACGTTTTTCCATGATTCCGTAGAAGTAAGTGGAATCGCAGGAAGAGGTAAGTTAACGTCAGAAAAAATAGTTTCCTCATCCTGTATAACGGACAGGGATGAGATGTGACCATGTTGGACTGGAGAGTCGTCCATCGCCTGGAAAATAGGCTGCAAATAGTCTGGACGTTCAATAAACTCTGTTAGCATATTTATATGGAAGGTTTTATGCCTTCCATCCACATCGACAATATAGTCGACATCGGAAATTTTGGAGACTATAGTATATGGACCTTTCCATGATATGAGAAGTCTATTCTCTCTTGAGGGAAGTAAGACATATGCATTGTCCCCAGGACAAAGTTGACGTAGGCGTCTTTTCTTGTTAGCAAATTGCCTAGCTTTTTCTTTCGCAAATTCGGAAGATGAAGTTGCTAACCTGCACGATTCGATAATTTTTTCCCTAAGAGCAATAACATATTCATACGACGATTGTGTATCACCGTCAATATTATCGGAAGTTATCAAATCGTGTAACAAGGACATCGGACCGCGCGGTTGCGCGCCAAAGACAAGTTCGAAAGGAGAAAACCCTGTATGCTCGTTGGGAACTTCTCTATAGGCAAAGACGACTGCAGGTAAAACCCTGTCCCAATCTTCAGGATGATCCTCCGTTATCTTGCCAAGTAAGTTCTTTAGTGTCCTGTTAAGACGTTCTACCAATCCATTGGACATTGGATGATAAATACTACTGAGAGACCTTTTAATGTCTAGCGTAGCCATTACCTGAGACATAATGTCCGAAATTAACTGAGTGCCGTGGTCCGACAGTATTTCTCCGGGGAATCCCAGACGAGAAAATATGAGCCAAAGAGCATCAGCGATATCGACAGTTGATATGCTCTTCAGAGGAATAGCCTCTGGCTAACGCGTGCACATGTCCACGCAAGTGAGGATAAATTGGTGTCCTCTGGCTGACTTAATCTTGAACGGACCAATGATGTCTATAGCCATTTTCTGAAACGGCCGAATCGGAATATCTGCAGCCTGAATAGGAGCAGCATGTCTCGGACCTCTAGACTTGACCTCTTGACAAATTTTGCAAGATCGGCAATAAATTCGGATGTCTTTATTCACGAATGGCCAAAAGAAGGACGCAAGGACTCTAGTTTTAGTTCAGGAAAACCCCATGTGTCCAGCACACTGAGAATCGTGTGCATGCTGAAGAATTAAGGCTCTCATACACTTAGGCAAAAATTTGCGAGTGCATAGACTTGTCCGAGTGTTGTACCATCCGTACCAATATACCATTCTTCATAGTAATATACGATTTGTGATCAGTATTTTGATTGGGATCCCCTTTCTTTGCAAGAAGGAAGAATTTCTTCAAAGAAGGATCCTCTTCTTGACGTTTAACAAACGAGTCATGGGAAATCACCAAGTGCTCGTCTTGGCTATCAACTTCATTACTATTATCCGATGAAGTTGGGGGATTAAGAGCTTGAGCTCTTGTCACCACTGCATTGACCGTTTGAATGTTTTTTTTCTCCCAAAAAGAAATTTGTTGCGGGGTGCATTCCTTAACCCCATGAATACGACCGATTATAAGATCCGCAATAGGATTAGGAAGAAGACATGCATGGACATCTCCTGTGAAGAAGGGAGTGTAAATCCTAATAATAGCAGTAGGATAATTTTCCATAGTACCACCAAATGTAACACATTTGATTGTTTTTCCAGTGGCACAGCAAGGATCTATCAGAGACTCCCTAACCCCGACGGTAGTACATCCCGAATCGAAAAGTACTGAGACTAGCCTATCATTTATTAGACCTTTATGTAAGATGAGAGATCCTCTCCCATCATGCGCAACTGTAGCAGGTAGAGCAGGAAGAGGGTGACCACAACTTAGAGTAGATACAGTCGATGAGTCGAACAATGTTAAGCATTGCGGGCATTCAGTTGCTCTCCCAAAATCGAAAGCACAACCAGTGATAGCCCTAGAGTTACCACTATCATTTACTGTATTACAGGCTCCATCAAACTCTTGTTGTGCAGAGTTTGCCTGTTGGAAATGTCTTTTTTTGTTAAATCTAGGTCTGCCTCGATTATCATTTCCCCTGTAATTATTTCGACTATCATTTCCCCTGTAATTGTTATCATATTGCCTATTGTAATCATCATTCCGGTTTGAATCCCGGTTTCTAAATTCACCATCGTCATAATCTTGACGTCGAGAATGATTACCTCGAAAGTTCGAATAGTTATTATTTGGATAGCCTTTGCGAAAGTGTCTCAAATTATTACCACTAAAATTACGAGAACTACCATCTTGTCTCCAATTCATAGACGAAGAACCATCATGTGTTGGATTACTCCGCTTCTGAGTGTAATTCTGATTACTTCCCCTATTCCAGTTTTGTTGAGCACCCTGAAATTTTTTTCTGAAATTAGGGCCATATGGTGTTGCCGAAGCAGCTGGCAACCCTTCTTTCACTTTAGAATTGCTAACTGTAGCATGGGGATGCGCGGTGGCATACTGACAACAGTATTCCTCCATATCTTTTAAGTTTTTAGGCTTACGCTCATGAAGGAATGCAAGAAAAGAATCATTAACAGATGACAAAACCTTATCTCGCAATAATAAGTCCATTAGACCTTCATATGTTTTCTCAGTCTGAGACAACTCAACCCATCGTGTAATTGTACGACGTATTTTTGTAACAAAATCAGAGAAATCTACTCCATTTTCTGGCAACATTGTCCTAAAACGAAGACGATAGTCTTCTTCTTTTAGTTGGTATTTTTTTTAGCAATGCTGCTCTGACAACATCATAATTAGTCCTGTCATGTTCGTCTATTGTCATAAGAGTAGTCACTGTGTCACCTGTAAAAAATTCCATCAGTTGTTCAACATAATTTTCCTTTTTTATGTTATGCGTATCGCATAAAAATTGGAATCTATCTAGATAATCTGCTACGTCATCCTTTAAAGGATTGAAATGAGGTAGTTTGATCCTACTTACAAACTCCTTTGTCGTACTCGAAGTTGTTTGATGAGCACCTGGACTCGCCAATTTCAATTTCTCTAACTCCAAAATTGCGAGCCTTTCATCAAGTTCCATCTTCTGTTTTCTTTCCTCATGTTCCATTTTTCTAATTTCAGCCTCAGCAGCAGCTTTTCTCTCCTCTGCAGCAGCTTGAGCTTTTCTCTCCTCAGCAGCAGCTTGAGCTTTTCTCTCCTCAGCAGCAGCTTTAGCTTTTCTCTCCTCAGCAGCAGCTTGAGCTTTTCTCTCCTCAGCAGCAGCTTGAGCTTTTCTCTCCTCCATTTCCATCTTGATTTTTCTTTCATCAGCCTCTCTTTGATACCTTTTTTCTTCAAGTTCTAATCTTCTATTCTCAGCATCTAGTTTCTTTAGTTCAGCTTCTGTTTTCAATTTAATTTCCTCTTTTTGTTTCTTTTCATCTGACTTTAATGCAATGGCGAATTGAGCAGATGAATATTCTTCCAATTCTTTACCAGACTTACCAAGGGTTAACCCTTGCTGGATGAAGAAATCCAAATTAGACATTCTGTCTAAAGAGATCAGTAACCTTAAAAATTCAACAATTACCTTATCCCACTTCAATGGGAGACAAGTCTGAAATGCTAGACTTGTATACTCACTTCACTTTATTTCAATCTCTTAGTCTTAGACAAAGACCTTGTATGGTCCTCTTGTTTATAATGTAACAAAAAATCACTTGAGTACCTGTGGAAATTAATTCCTT
The DNA here is from genome assembly GCA_024509875.1 of Oreohelix idahoensis. NCBI lineage: Eukaryota > Metazoa > Mollusca > Gastropoda > Stylommatophora > Oreohelicidae > Oreohelix > Oreohelix idahoensis. The sequence goes on from JAMPIV010020263.1 coordinate 104,187, forward strand.
TATATCCCACTCACTATGGGCACAAGTCCTTTTTTATAAAGAACGTGTATATGTATTTCACCTTGTCTCAATCTTTGAGGATAACAAGTCTTTTATCAAAGAACTTGTATAAATATCTTATATAATAATATTTTATTAACAATCTCTACATGAAGAGTGTACCTTATCAATAATAATAATAATACATGACCAAGTGTATGTATGTAGACTGTGTATGACAATAATGTAGTACAATCATAAATACAAAGACAAAAATACAGAACAATGACCGAAAACGTTCGCGGAAGTCAAATAAACAATACGGCAAAAAGTAAAGAAAATGTTACACAAATGTGTAATGATGACCGCGAAAAATAAACAAGACAAATGGCAACACTGTTATAAACGAAAAGGTGTAAAGAAATAAATGGAAGGAATGAGAGAAGAACAGATACAAACAAAACTAATCAAAAATCAAAGAACGGAAAAATAACGAAAACAACACTAACTCATGACGTCACAGCTAAAAAAAAAATATAGCAACAAAAGTCGCTAGCAAATTTCAATTAAGAAAATTGCAATCCCTAACGACACGCTCTCAATAGATACCTCTATTCCGTGATATTTATCTAAAGGAGTCACCTTTACCCAACAAGCCCGCTAAGGAACACAAGAAAAATACACAACAACAGTAGAAGGAACATAAATAGCAATCAATTCAATGTGTTGCAAAATAAAGCTTAGTCACACATGATATTACAGTAACTAACTTGCTCCTTGCGAACACAGTAACAAAATTTCAAGCGCGCACTGATTGACAGATCCACTGTAGCATGAAGTGGTTTTCACGAACATAAAGTTACTATGACCTTCTCGTATCTTGAGTCTTGCACATCGAATGTTTACAATTTCATGTACTGTTTACAAACAGGAACTTGACCTCGAACAATGTAACTTGAATGCTCGGGCGTAGAAAAGTCTGTTGTTGACCGAAACGTGTACCGTTTACTGTAAGGGACTTGACTTGCAGTTGTGGTCCACGTAGCAAATGCCTAGATGTTAACTTCAGTACTTGTCCTGTTGTGGTTTATGTAGCATTATAACATAAATGCTCGCACTGTTTATCTGGGTCAACAGTTGATGACCTATTTCTGTCCTGTGTAGACAAAACTTGAAAGCATAGAGTATGTGTGTTATTCTCAGTTGTCCACTTTGTTCCTCATGACATGTAGCACATGTAGAAATGTAAATTTCTGGACAACACTGGAGGCATCATAAATGTAGCATAAGTCCACGGAAATGTTAATTTCTCGCTCTGTCCAGCTTAAACCCACAAATGTAAGGTGTACTTGTCCTTCTCACGAAAATAGCCCCATCATCCAGAAGTGTAAGTAGCCTGGTGGGGTGTCTGTTTAAGGCTGGCGTGCTGTGTACAATGATCTATATAGCCCCATCAGCTGGCCTACCAGAAATGTAAATTTCTGGATCCATTAATGTCACCAATAATGTTAATTGCCCGCTCTGTTCTTTTTAAACCCACAGATCTGGTCCACTAGAAATGTATCAGAAGAGCCCACGTAACTGGCCCACCAGAAATGTAACTGTCTTTTTCTCTTGTTGAGGTGATCACTGGCCCAAGACAGTATACATGTTGTTAGGTGTGTAGTGCGAGCGTATGATGAACTGAGTGTGGGTGCGAATGAAGGCGCGAATGTGTTTAGGCTCGTATATATGTAGACCCTGCAACCCATACACTCACATGCAGTAGTCAAGGATGCTTGGACACTGCAGGCACGTTTCAAAACATTTATTGACGAGAACACACATGGTATCAACAGGGACAGTCAGTGTAACAAGGTCATGCTGACCGGAAATCGATAGGTATACATTAGGCATTCAACAAGCTGGTAAACATTTGAATATTCGTGCATGGTCAATACAATGTTCTTCAATAATGACAGTTCGTGGCGTCGCCCTGGTATCACCGACTAAACGCGTCAGATACCTTAATCACTTTGACACATAGGTGCAACTTGGCATTCCCCGCCAATTGCACTGTATTAGGCTGTAGTACATTAGCCGAAAACACAGTCCTCGTTCTGACGTCGGCTGTGTACTTCTGATAAGCAGGTTACCATCAACCCTGCAGTAATGCTTATTGTAGACATAAATATGCCGCCAATCTGCGGCTCCCACAATATATCTTCGTCACTGGATTTCTGGATGGTATGAAGACTAATAATCTTGGATGGCTACCTTGAGCACAACATATAAGTTCTGAAATGGATGATCGGTGAGCTGCAGTTCACAGACTAGGCAATCTTCTAACATGTTCTGCCACCGAAAGCATAGTAATGGAAAAAGTCGGTATTACCTGTAACCGTATCCACAGAACATAAAAAGGAACTCTGCTGTCATTCCAACGCACAGAGATTCACTGGGGAAAACTGCCATCGCAGTCACTTCGAAGATTCTCCCCGAAAAACACAATGGACTCTCGTCCCTACAGAAACCAGGACACCTCACGGCTTGCCGGAAGTCTAACTCAACTCCCGCTTAAAAAACCCTGCCTATGGGCATATGCCAGAACTGTCTACCTTTGACCCTAAAGGTCAAACACAATGAATGAATAAACAAGGGAAGACAACCCCTAATCAACCTGACATCGTAGGTAAAGACACAATTATTCTTATGATAAAAACATAAGCAAATAACTTGACAGATGACTCCGTCAAAAATGACAGCAACACCAACACTGTGCCGGGTTTGAGTTGACTACGTACTCTCATCAGGCAGACGAGTACATGCAAACATTCATTCTATTTACACCAATACAAGCCTTTATTAACGTGGTGACCTGACATTGACACAAACAAACCACCTTATCAATGTAGAGGCCAGTAATGACATCTTTTACAGTGGTAGGTCAGCTTTCTGGGTCAACCTGCACAGTGGACATTTTGAGAAGTCAGCTACTGAGACCAGACCGTTCCCTGTGGCCTGTTACGACACACGTGAACACCAGCAGTACAACTCTACAGTCGATGTCAGCGTGACCTGTACGATCGAGCAAATACTGTATCTAGGTCAGTGTTTATTGACATTTTTGATAGAACAGACAGCGTTACACAGCAAGTTTGTTTGGAAGGATATTTAACTGTGTTGTCAGGAAATGAAGTGCTATTGAACTGAGAAGTCCTACATCTGTTGGTTATTGTACACATCAACGGTAGAGCTTCTATACTGTGTTAAACTTTAAATATACTTAAGGCCAGAATTTATTGTTCATTAAAGTGGCAATTTATTTTGATTGAAAACTGAGCCTTCTATCTGCAACACTCTATCCACAACACATGTCATTATATTATATGCATTTATGCTATATGTATATTTATGTTTACATGTTTAGGTGAGATATTTGTGTCTATGTTGTGGGCGGTTGGTGAGGTGACTATTATATGGTATACCATGTAGAGAGGTCATATAATAGCGTTCTGTAGGGAGCAATTTTCTTAATTGAAAATTTGCTAGCGACAATTTGTTGCTATTTTCTGTTAGCTGTGACGACTGTGCTTATCGTTGTTTTTGTAATATTTTTTCTGTTCTTTAGTTTTGTTTTGATTTGTTTGTATATTTGTTGATCTCATCTTTCCTGCTTTTTAGTTTTATACAACTTGATATTTATACACTGTGACGTCATTTGTTTTGTTTATTCCCTTGCAGTTGTCATCACAGATTCTGTAAGAACTTGTGGCTGTATTACTTTGAAATATACATATTGCATTATTATTATTTCAGGTAATTAGTATCATTGTTAGACATAATGTCTACATTAGAAATA
>JAMPIV010020264.1:5000-12500 GCA_024509875.1 Oreohelix idahoensis
GGGGGGGGGGGGGGGGGGGGGGGGGGGGGGGGGGGGGGGGGGGGGGGGGGGGGGGGGGGGGGGGGGGGGGGGGGGGGGGGGGGGGAGGGGGGGGGGGGGGGGGGGGGGGGGGGGGGGGGGGGGGGGGGGGGGGGGGGGGGGGGGGGGGGGGGGGGGGGGGGGGGGGGGGGGGGGGGGGGGGGGGGGGGGGGGGGGGGGGGGGGGGGGGGGGGGGGGGGGGGGGGGGGGGGGGGGGGGGGGGGGGGGGGGGGGGGGGGGGGGGGGGGGGGGGGGGGGGGGGGGGGGGGGGGGGGGGGGGGGGGGGGGGGGGGGGGGGGGGGGGGGGGGGGGGGGGGGGGGGGGGGGGGGGGGGGGGGGGGGGGGGGGGGGGGGGGGGGGGGGGGGGGGGGGGGGGGGGAGGGGGGGGGGGGGGGGGGGGGGGGGGGGGGGGGGGGGGGGGGGGGGGGGGGGGGGGGGGGGGGGGGGGGGGGGGGGGGGGGGGGGGGGGGGGGGGGGGGGGGGGGGGGGGGGGGGGGGGGGGGGGGGGGGGGGGGGGGGGGGGGGGGGGGGGGGGGGGGGGGGGGGGGGGGGGGGGGGGGGGGGGGGGGGGGGGGGGGGGGGGGGGGGGGGGGGGGGGGGGGGGGGGGGGGGGGGGGGGGGGGGGGGGGGGGGGGGGGGGGGGGGGGGGGGGGGGGGGGGGGGGGGGGGGGGGGGGGGGGGGGGGGGGGGGGGGGGGGGGGGGGGGGGGGGGGGGGGGGGGGGGGGGGGGGGGGGGGGGGGGGGGGGGGGGGGGGGGGGGGGGGGGGGGGGGGGGGGGGGGTGGGGGGGGGGGGGGGGGGGGGGGGGGGGGGGGGGGGGGGGGGGGGGGGGGGGGGGGGGGGGGGGGGGGGGGGGGGGGGGGGGGGGGGGGGGGGGGGGGGGGGGGGGGGGGGGGGGGGGGGGGGGGGGGGGGGGGGGGGGGGGGGGGGGGGGGGGGGGGGGGGGGGGGGGGGGGGGGGGGGGGGGGGGGGGGGGGGGGGGGGGGGGGGGGGGGGGGGGGGGTGGGGGGGGGGGGGGGGGGGGGGGGGGGGGGGGGGGGGGGGGGGGGGGGGGGGGGGGGGGGGGGGGGGGGGGGGGGGGGGGGGGGGGGGGGGGGGGGGGGGGGGGGGGGGGGGGGGGGGGGGGGGGGGGGGGGGGGGGGGGGGGGGGGGGGGGGGGGGGGGGGGGGGGGGGGGGGGGGGGGGGGGGGGGGGGGGGGGGGGGGGGGGGGGGGGGGGGGGGGGGGGGGGGGGGGGGGGGGGGGGGGGGGGGGGGGGGGGGGGGGGGGGGGGGGGGGGGGGGGGGGGGGGGGGGGGGGGGGGGGGGGGGGGGGGGGGGGGGGGGGGGGGGGGGGGGGGGGGGGGGGGGGGGGGGGGGGGGGGGGGGGGGGGGGGGGGGGGGGGGGGGGGGGGGGGGGGGGGGGGGGGGGGGGGGGGGGGGGGGGGGGGGGGGGGGGGGGGGGGGGGGGGGGGGGGGGGGGGGGGGGGGGGGGGGGGGGGGGGGGGGGGGGGGGGGGGGGGGGGGGGGGGGGGGGGGGGGGGGGGGGGGGGGGGGGGGGGGGGGGGGGGGGGGGGGGGGGGGGGGGGGGGGGGGGGGGGGGGGGGGGGGGGGGGGGGGGGGGGGGGGGGGGGGGGGGGGGGGGGGGGGGGGGGGGGGGGGGGGGGGGGGGGGGGGGGGGGGGGGGGGGGGGGGGGGGGGGGGGGGGGGGGGGGGGGGGGGGGGGGGGGGGGGGGGGGGGGGGGGGGGGGGGGGGGGGGGGGGGGGGGGGGGGGGGGGGGGGGGGGGGGGGGGGGGGGGGGGGGGGGGGGGGGGGGGGGGGGGGGGGGGGGGGGGGGGGGGGGGGGGGGGGGGGGGGGGGGGGGGGGGGGGGGGGGGGGGGGGGGGGGGGGGGGGGGGGGGGGGGGGGGGGGGGGGGGGGGGGGGGGGGGGGGGGGGGGGGGGGGGGGGGGGGGGGGGGGGGGGGGGGGGGGGGGGGGGGGGGGGGGGGGGGGGGGGGGGGGGGGGGGGGGGGGGGGGGGGGGGGGGGGGGGGGGGGGGGGGGGGGGGGGGGGGGGGGGGGGGGGGGGGGGGGGGGGGGGGGGGGGGGGGGGGGGGGGGGGGGGGGGGGGGGGGGGGGGGGGGGGGGGGGGGGGGGGGGGGGGGGGGGGGGGGGGGGGGGGGGGGGGGGGGGGGGGGGGGGGGGGGGGGGGGGGGGGGGGGGGGGGGGGGGGGGGGGGGGGGGGGGGGGGGGGGGGGGGGGGGGGGGGGGGGGGGGGGGGGGGGGGGGGGGGGGGGGGGGGGGGGGGGGGGGGGGGGGGGGGGGGGGGGGGGGGGGGGGGGGGGGGGGGGGGGGGGGGGGGGGGGGGGGGGGGGGGGGGGGGGGGGGGGGGGGGGGGGGGGGGGGGGGGGGGGGGGGGGGGGGGGGGGGGGGGGGGGGGGGGGGGGGGGGGGGGGGGGGGGGGGGGGGGGGGGGGGGGGGGGGGGGGGGGGGGGGGGGGGGGGGGGGGGGGGGGGGGGGGGGGGGGGGGGGGGGGGGGGGGGGGGGGGGGGGGGGGGGGGGGGGGGGGGGGGGGGGGGGGGGGGGGGGGGGGGGGGGGGGGGGGGGGGGGGGGGGGGGGGGGGGGGGGGGGGGGGGGGGGGGGGGGGGGGGGGGGGGGGGGGGGGGGGGGGGGGGGGGGGGGGGGGGGGGGGGGGGGGGGGGGGGGGGGGGGGGGGGGGGGGGGGGGGGGGGGGGGGGGGGGGGGGGGGGGGGGGGGGGGGGGGGGGGGGGGGGGGGGGGGGGGGGGGGGGGGGGGGGGGGGGGGGGGGGGGGGGGGGGGGGGGGGGGGGGGGGGGGGGGGGGGGGGGGGGGGGGGGGGGGGGGGGGGGGGGGGGGGGGGGGGGGGGGGGGGGGGGGGGGGGGGGGGGGGGGGGGGGGGGGGGGGGGGGGGGGGGGGGGGGGGGGGGGGGGGGGGGGGGGGGGGGGGGGGGGGGGGGGGGGGGGGGGGGGGGGGGGGGGGGGGGGGGGGGGGGGGGGGGGGGGGGGGGGGGGGGGGGGGGGGGGGGGGGGGGGGGGGGGGGGGGGGGGGGGGGGGGGGGGGGGGGGGGGGGGGGGGGGGGGGGGGGGGGGGGGGGGGGGGGGGGGGGGGGGGGGGGGGGGGGGGGGGGGGGGGGGGGGGGGGGGGGGGGGGGGGGGGGGGGGGGGGGGGGGGGGGGGGGGGGGGGGGGGGGGGGGGGGGGGGGGGGGGGGGGGGGGGGGGGGGGGGGGGGGGGGGGGGGGGGGGGGGGGGGGGGGGGGGGGGGGGGGGGGGGGGGGGGGGGGGGGGGGGGGGGGGGGGGGGGGGGGGGGGGGGGGGGGGGGGGGGGGGGGGGGGGGGGGGGGGGGGGGGGGGGGGGGGGGGGGGGGGGGGGGGGGGGGGGGGGGGGGGGGGGGGGGGGGGGGGGGGGGGGGGGGGGGGGGGGGGGGGGGGGGGGGGGGGGGGGGGGGGGGGGGGGGGGGGGGGGGGGGGGGGGGGGGGGGGGGGGGGGGGGGGGGGGGGGGGGGGGGGGGGGGGGGGGGGGGGGGGGGGGGGGGGGGGGGGGGGGGGGGGGGGGGGGGGGGGGGGGGGGGGGGGGGGGGGGGGGGGGGGGGGGGGGGGGGGGGGGGGGGGGGGGGGGGGGGGGGGGGGGGGGGGGGGGGGGGGGGGGGGGGGGGGGGGGGGGGGGGGGGGGGGGGGGGGGGGGGGGGGGGGGGGGGGGGGGGGGGGGGGGGGGGGGGGGGGGGGGGGGGGGGGGGGGGGGGGGGGGGGGGGGGGGGGGGGGGGGGGGGGGGGGGGGGGGGGGGGGGGGGGGGGGGGGGGGGGGGGGGGGGGGGGGGGGGGGGGGGGGGGGGGGGGGGGGGGGGGGGGGGGGGGGGGGGGGGGGGGGGGGGGGGGGGGGGGGGGGGGGGGGGGGGGGGGGGGGGGGGGGGGGGGGGGGGGGGGGGGGGGGGGGGGGGGGGGGGGGGGGGGGGGGGGGGGGGGGGGGGGGGGGGGGGGGGGGGGGGGGGGGGGGGGGGGGGGGGGGGGGGGGGGGGGGGGGGGGGGGGGGGGGGGGGGGGGGGGGGGGGGGGGGGGGGGGGGGGGGGGGGGGGGGGGGGGGGGGGGGGGGGGGGGGGGGGGGGGGGGGGGGGGGGGGGGGGGGGGGGGGGGGGGGGGGGGGGGGGGGGGGGGGGGGGGGGGGGGGGGGGGGGGGGGGGGGGGGGGGGGGGGGGGGGGGGGGGGGGGGGGGGGGGGGGGGGGGGGGGGGGGGGGGGGGGGGGGGGGGGGGGGGGGGGGGGGGGGGGGGGGGGGGGGGGGGGGGGGGGGGGGGGGGGGGGGGGGGGGGGGGGGGGGGGGGGGGGGGGGGGGGGGGGGGGGGGGGGGGGGGGGGGGGGGGGGGGGGGGGGGGGGGGGGGGGGGGGGGGGGGGGGGGGGGGGGGGGGGGGGGGGGGGGGGGGGGGGGGGGGGGGGGGGGGGGGGGGGGGGGGGGGGGGGGGGGGGGGGGGGGGGGGGGGGGGGGGGGGGGGGGGGGGGGGGGGGGGGGGGGGGGGGGGGGGGGGGGGGGGGGGGGGGGGGGGGGGGGGGGGGGGGGGGGGGGGGGGGGGGGGGGGGGGGGGGGGGGGGGGGGGGGGGGGGGGGGGGGGGGGGGGGGGGGGGGGGGGGGGGGGGGGGGGGGGGGGGGGGGGGGGGGGGGGGGGGGGGGGGGGGGGGGGGGGGGGGGGGGGGGGGGGGGGGGGGGGGGGGGGGGGGGGGGGGGGGGGGGGGGGGGGGGGGGGGGGGGGGGGGGGGGGGGGGGGGGGGGGGGGGGGGGGGGGGGGGGGGGGGGGGGGGGGGGGGGGGGGGGGGGGGGGGGGGGGGGGGGGGGGGGGGGGGGGGGGGGGGGGGGGGGGGGGGGGGGGGGGGGGGGGGGGGGGGGGGGGGGGGGGGGGGGGGGGGGGGGGGGGGGGGGGGGGGGGGGGGGGGGGGGGGGGGGGGGGGGGGGGGGGGGGGGGGGGGGGGGGGGGGGGGGGGGGGGGGGGGGGGGGGGGGGGGGGGGGGGGGGGGGGGGGGGGGGGGGGGGGGGGGGGGGGGGGGGGGGGGGGGGGGGGGGGGGGGGGGGGGGGGGGGGGGGGGGGGGGGGGGGGGGGGGGGGGGGGGGGGGGGGGGGGGGGGGGGGGGGGGGGGGGGGGGGGGGGGGGGGGGGGGGGGGGGGGGGGGGGGGGGGGGGGGGGGGGGGGGGGGGGGGGGGGGGGGGGGGGGGGGGGGGGGGGGGGGGGGGGGGGGGGGGGGGGGGGGGGGGGGGGGGGGGGGGGGGGGGGGGGGGGGGGGGGGGGGGGGGGGGGGGGGGGGGGGGGGGGGGGGGGGGGGGGGGGGGGGGGGGGGGGGGGGGGGGGGGGGGGGGGGGGGGGGGGGGGGGGGGGGGGGGGGGGGGGGGGGGGGGGGGGGGGGGGGGGGGGGGGGGGGGGGGGGGGGGGGGGGGGGGGGGGGGGGGGGGGGGGGGGGGGGGGGGGGGGGGGGGGGGGGGGGGGGGGGGGGGGGGGGGGGGGGGGGGGGGGGGGGGGGGGGGGGGGGGGGGGGGGGGGGGGGGGGGGGGGGGGGGGGGGGGGGGGGGGGGGGGGGGGGGGGGGGGGGGGGGGGGGGGGGGGGGGGGGGGGGGGGGGGGGGGGGGGGGGGGGGGGGGGGGGGGGGGGGGGGGGGGGGGGGGGGGGGGGGGGGGGGGGGGGGGGGGGGGGGGGGGGGGGGGGGGGGGGGGGGGGGGGGGGGGGGGGGGGGGGGGGGGGGGGGGGGGGGGGGGGGGGGGGGGGGGGGGGGGGGGGGGGGGGGGGGGGGGGGGGGGGGGGGGGGGGGGGGGGGGGGGGGGGGGGGGGGGGGGGGGGGGGGGGGGGGGGGGGGGGGGGGGGGGGGGGGGGGGGGGGGGGGGGGGGGGGGGGGGGGGGGGGGGGGGGGGGGGGGGGGGGGGGGGGGGGGGGGGGGGGGGGGGGGGGGGGGGGGGGGGGGGGGGGGGGGGGGGGGGGGGGGGGGGGGGGGGGGGGGGGGGGGGGGGGGGGGGGGGGGGGGGGGGGGGGGGGGGGGGGGGGGGGGGGGGGGGGGGGGGGGGGGGGGGGGGGGGGGGGGGGGGGGGGGGGGGGGGGGGGGGGGGGGGGGGGGGGGGGGGGGGGGGGGGGGGGGGGGGGGGGGGGGGGGGGGGGGGGGGGGGGGGGGGGGGGGGGGGGGGGGGGGGGGGGGGGGGGGGGGGGGGGGGGGGGGGGGGGGGGGGGGGGGGGGGGGGGGGGGGGGGGGGGGGGGGGGGGGGGGGGGGGGGGGGGGGGGGGGGGGGGGGGGGGGGGGGGGGGGGGGGGGGGGGGGGGGGGGGGGGGGGGGGGGGGGGGGGGGGGGGGGGGGGGGGGGGGGGGGGGGGGGGGGGGGGGGGGGGGGGGGGGGGGGGGGGGGGGGGGGGGGGGGGGGGGGGGGGGGGGGGGGGGGGGGGGGGGGGGGGGGGGGGGGGGGGGGGGGGGGGGGGGGGGGGGGGGGGGGGGGGGGGGGGGGGGGGGGGGGGGGGGGGGGGGGGGGGGGGGGGGGGGGGGGGGGGGGGGGGGGGGGGGGGGGGGGGGGGGGGGGGGGGGGGGGGGGGGGGGGGGGGGGGGGGGGGGGGGGGGGGGGGGGGGGGGGGGGGGGGGGGGGGGGGGGGGGGGGGGGGGGGGGGGGGGGGGGGGGGGGGGGGGGGGGGGGGGGGGGGGGGGGGGGGGGGGGGGGGGGGGGGGGGGGGGGGGGGGGGGGGGGGGGGGGGGGGGGGGGGGGGGGGGGGGGGGGGGGGGGGGGGGGGGGGGGGGGGGGGGGGGGGGGGGGGGGGGGGGGGGGGGGGGGGGGGGGGGGGGGGGGGGGGGGGGGGGGGGGGGGGGGGGGGGGGGGGGGGGGGGGGGGGGGGGGGGGGGGGGGGGGGGGGGGGGGGGGGGGGGGGGGGGGGGGGGGGGGGGGGGGGGGGGGGGGGGGGGGGGGGGGGGGGGGGGGGGGGGGGGGGGGGGGGGGGGGGGGGGGGGGGGGGGGGGGGGGGGGGGGGGGGGGGGGGGGGGGGGGGGGGGGGGGGGGGGGGGGGGGGGGGGGGGGGGGGGGGGGGGGGGGGGGGGGGGGGGGGGGGGGGGGGGGGGGGGGGGGGGGGGGGGGGGGGGGGGGGGGGGGGGGGGGGGGGGGGGGGGGGGGGGGGGGGGGGGGGGGGGGGGGGGGGGGGGGGGGGGGGGGGGGGGGGGGGGGGGGGGGGGGGGGGGGGGGGGGGGGGGGGGGGGGGGGGGGGGGGGGGGGGGGGGGGGGGGGGGGGGGGGGGGGGGGGGGGGGGGGGGGGGGGGGGGGGGGGGGGGGGGGGGGGGGGGGGGGGGGGGGGGGGGGGGGGGGGGGGGGGGGGGGGGGGGGGGGGGGGGGGGGGGGGGGGGGGGGGGGGGGGGGGGGGGGGGGGGGGGGGGGGGGGGGGGGGGGGGGGGGGGGGGGGGGGGGGGGGGGGGGGGGGGGGGGGGGGGGGGGGGGGGGGGGGGGGGGGGGGGGGGGGGGGGGGGGGGGGGGGGGGGGGGGGGGGGGGGGGGGGGGGGGGGGGGGGGGG
>JAMPIV010020264.1:20000-134606 GCA_024509875.1 Oreohelix idahoensis
AAGGGTCCTTGCTATCCGATGCGAAGTTTATTGCTTCCGGTTGGAAGTAGCAACAAGACTTTCGCCCCTGGTTGTAGTTCTCTCTCTTTTGCAGCTTTGTTGTATCTTTTAGCATGTTTAGTGCGGGCTTTCTTAAGGTTGGTAGTAGCTAGATCCCATCCAAGCTTTAGCCTTTCCTTGAGCTCAAATACATACTTGCTTGCAGAGACGACTGTCTCGTCAGCCTTTTGGTCTTTTAGGGACCGAAGTAAGGCTTCTAGTGGCCCCTTTATAGGTCTGCCAAATAAAAGTGTAGCTGGCGCGAATCCCGTAGACGCTTGGGGTACCTCTCGGTAGGCGAATAAGGCAGCAGATATATATAGGTCCCAGTCTTCCGGTTTCTCCTGACCCAGCTTACGTAACATGGTGGTGAGGCTGCCGTTAAAACGTTCCACGAGCCCATTTCCGGCCGGATGGTAGGGACTTGTGTGGATATGTTTGGCCCTCAAGATCTTAAAGATCTCCTCCATTAACAGGCTACGGAATTGGGATCCATTGTCCGTCAAAACTTGTTGAGGGAATCCCAACCGTGTAAAAATTTGCACGAGGGCTTCTGCGACATGCTTGGAATCTGTGCATGTTAGCGGTATAGCTTCGGCCCACATTGTGCAAGTGTCGACTAAAGTCAGGATGAACCTGTTCTTTCTTTTGGTCCTTTCCAGGGGTCCAATGATGTCGACAGCAACCCGTTCAAATGGAGTACCCACTATTGGCATTTGTCCCATAGGTACTGGGGGTGTCAAGTGCTTTGGTGCTACCCGTTGGCACTGGGCGCAGGATTTCACATACCTGATAATGTCAGAGTTCATTGCTGGCCACCAATAGTGGTTTTTTATTCGCTGAATAGTGGCGTTTTGTCCCATATGTCCGCTAAAGGGAAGAGAGTGCCCCATTTCTAAGATCTGGCTTCTGTACTGCGTCGGTACTAGGAGCTGGTTATTCCCCGTGTCCATGTTGCCCGTTCTACGATACAATACGCCGTCCTTAGAAAAGATGTCTCCGTTGTGTCTGGGGTCCTTAGCCATGGGCAGTTTTCTAAAGCAGGGCTCCAGAGTAGGGTCCTTTAGTTGCGCCTCCTTCAGTTCATTCGGCAACAAATTTGGCGCAGGCTCCTTCTCCTTCTTGGCTTGCCCTCTTGTGGTTACCGCTGCCACAATTGGCTCCTTTGGTCTCCCAATAACCACATATCTACATCCCAGGATAACTGGGTAGATAGGATCATCCATAATGGTCGCTTTAATAACTCCTCTGACAAAGTCAGAGTGTATATCCACCAATGCAATAGGAAGCGTCCTGGGTGCATCACTCCTGAAAACTCCACTAAGTTTGACGGTTTCCTCTGTCTCCTGACCGGGTTTGACTAGGTGCCTAGCGACAATACAACTAAAGCTTAATCCAGTGTCAAAGAGACAAGTAGTTGATGTACCATTCAAAATTACAGTTCCTCGAGTTGAGGGTCGGTCCCCCTCAGGTTGAGAATCACTGACATTGACTCTACCTTTCGAGGCTGTATGCAAACATCCGATGCGGTTTGGACCGGTTTGTTTGCCCTGATCAGACGTTCCTGGTGTAGGGTCTTCCCTTTTCCTTGACCTTGGTGGCCGCGCTGCCACGTAGGCTTGGTGGGTTGATCAGAATTGTTGTTATGGGGGTATCGGGTTTTGTAGAATTTCGATTTTTCCTGGGGAGGTCTCTGGGTATTATTTTCTCGTTGGTTATAATTCTGAGAGGAATTAGAGGAATAGGATGACTGCTCTAGATTTTGTTTACGAGATGGCTCATCTGTGGGTTTACGTTTAGTGCTGGGAAGTTCGGCCATTGCATTGGTATAGCGTTCTGCCTTATTGAGTATGTCCTCAAGCCTGACTGCGCCCTGTTCAGCCAAAAATCTACGGGTTTCATTCGACAAAGTGGATTTTATCTGCTCCACAAGAACAAGTTCGAGGAGTCCCTCATATGAAAGAGGTAGGTCAGATAATTCATTGCACTTTGTCAAATAGCCCGTGAGACGTGAAGAGAACTGTGGGAATGTTTCCGTGCTCTCTTTTCGGCTTTTTCTGAACATTTGCAGAAATTTTCGGGCGGTCATCTCAAACCGCTCTAGCAAGGCCTTTTTCAGCATGTCGTAATCATGTTGGTTGGTTCCCAGCTTTGTGTACACGTCATAAGCAGTGCTTTTTAATGACGTTGAGAGTTTAAGTGCCCAGCGGAAACTCTCTAACCCATACAGATTTGCGAGCCTCTCGAATTTTTCTAGATAGCTGTCAATTTTCTCATTGGGACTAGGAAAAGACTCTAAAGCAAAAGACATCGCAGTTAATTGGGCAGATTGAATGCTGGAGAGGTCCATTGACTGAGACTGGGGCGAAGACGGCTCTCCGTTATTCGAAGTAGAGGCGCCCCGACTCTCTAAAGCCTTAAGCGCCAGTTCATACTGTCTTTCCCTGTCTCTCTCCTCACGTTGTCTCTCCTTCTCTCTTTCCCTGCGGGCTTCCATTTCTGCCTCAATTTTCTTGTTCTCTGCCTCAATTTTTGTCTGCTCCAATAGGCGGTCTTCTGATCTTTGTTTCTCTTCCTTCCTCTCTGCTTCTGCTCTTCGTTGCTCCGCGTCAAATATTTCCAGTTCCTGGTTGATAAACAGGTTCGCCGCTTCTGCGTCTAATCCTGCCTCTTTCGCTTCCAGCCTCAGGATGGATCTCATCTTTATCCTCTCTGCCATTGTCAAAGAATAAGATGTAGTATGACTAGAGAATAGTAAGAAAGAACAAAAAGGGAAAAACTCAAAGCCGCTACGACAAAAAAACACACAAAGTATAAATTTACTTGTGTTTCCTCCTATTGAAATGTGCAAACTTATCGCTGCTATTATTGTCACTTAAGACTCTTAACGCAAGCGACTATGATACTAAAATGGTAAGTTACACTAGAAAAGAATCTACTTTTACTAACAGCAGAGAAAAATTTATATTAAAACAATTTAAAAAGAAAAAATTTTTTTTTCCCTAAAATGTTTAATTCTCCGTCACAAAACTCGCCCCTGAAGTCAATTTATGAGAAGGGCCGATGTTAACTATACTTAAAAAGTCAGAACAAGGCGTCTTTAGCTAAGCTCAACTCTTTTTTACTTCAAAAAAACCTTTAGTGACTGTAAAACCAATCACGCAATCCCAGCAAATCTTATAAAGAAAATGTAATGTTTCTCTGCCAGAGAATAATTTAAATAACAAATATTTTTGTTTATCCGTACTTTCTACTGCTGTGGAAAGAAAACAACCTGTAAATATGCTGTGTGGACGACCCAAATACTAAAAGACGTTGTCTAGGGGTGTAATTAATTATTTTTTTCCCCTGCTTCACAAAGACAGATCATTCACACTCTATCTAGTTAGACCCAGACTAAGATCAGACTCAAAATTTCTTTATCCCGGCTATGCGATTGCCTCAAATGTAGCTCAAGATCCCAGGACCAGCCCACAAATATTGTCGTAAATTTATTTTGAGAGAAAGAGCCTTAGAATAAGTAGTCCGGTTTAGAGTGTAGAATGATAGGGAAAAGCTCAGTGATAGAAATGTATAGAGTAAATAGTTGCTTCACAGAGTGCTGGAGGAGAGTAAAGACAGACTTATTTACGACAAATCGTTTCTCTCAATCTACTCTTCAGGCTCACCTGGTCAAACAATTATTTGCCAGTTTCCAGACACTCATCTGCGCTCACACCGATTTGGTGCTTCAATCACACAGACGACGTGGATACAAACTATCTTGAACAAATAGAGGAAATTATGGGCTTTGGGTATTCCAACACAGGAACAATTAAGTTTATGTTGTTTATTAAAGTTAAAAAAACAATCACTACAATAATCATGTGTTTACAGCATAAATTATCAAAATTACAGAAAATGCAAGTAACAAGGTTGGGAGGTGGTGAAGAAGATTGGTATCGACTAGGCCCGTCCCACTTATTAGACAAAGATAAACCCAGTCCAAAGATAGATAGTTATCAGGAACATAGGTAAGTTAACCTAACAGTGAAGTTAATTACTCTGAAAGAGGTGTTTCAAAATTAGGTATGGGTGGTAGAAAGAATCATGTTGTTCCCAATTGTTCTTCCCTTTACTAAGCAAATGAAAAGGAGGGGTTTTTAAACAGAGTTAACAAATTATCAACTATCCCACTTCAAGGAACAATGCAGGGTATACAGAAAATTATATTACCAGGTAAGCAAGTTAACAAAAGGGTTACAAAAAAAGATTAAATTTCCTGTCATTTATACACGCACGTGAGGATCCACACTCATATATTCACACACTTACCGATTACAGCATCAGACAATCCAATAGAATTATATAAACAGCAATTACACTCTTGATACATAAAAAGGTCTGGTACTTCCGTGTCCCGCCCCAGATGTTGCGAGGTTTGCTGATAGCAACTATTCTCACTTATCGCCGGACTTGAAGCCTAAGAGTTATTGTGTTTTATTATATAAAAGGAGTCAATGGGATGGCACTGACACAGTTCGACACAGGGGTGAAAATGAAGTGGTCTCTTTAATCATCCGCTATGGTAAAATTCCTTCAATGCGTGATGATAGTAACTGACCGGTAAGTTTAGTAATCCAGTGAGGAAAAACTTAAGCCGTCACAGTTCAGGAAAATATGTACTCTCTCACAGTAGGGCAGTAAATCAAGTATCGCTACTGGCACGGTTCAACTTCCAGTTTATCTTACAGATTTGTAATTATAATATGATGCTTGTTCTTTAATTAGTCTTGGGTAGGCTTTCTTTCATGTAAATTCACTGCAAATGTATATAAAAACCCAGGGGATAATCTAGCAGGATTTCAAATATTGCTAGTGCTTCTGTAAAGGTCTGGCCAACGAGTGATAAAGTGTATTTCTACGTGGTCTGTATATATCTAACTTAATTGCAAGATGAGTGGGACATGTGAAAATTGACACCTGTTTAGATCTCAGGACACTTTTGGGGATCTGACCGCCAGACTAAAGAGAGATGCCGCCCCTGGTCTTCGTATCTCCGTTCGCTGCGCGATCGGTTCTGTGTTTAACACCGAGATGCGAAATACCTGCAGGAACTTGCGTCGCTCGTTTCAGGGACAACTACTGTCTTTGATCGTGGCGCTAGTCTTTCCTGAGATCACCCAGTCCGTGTCTTTGATCGTGGTCGCTACTATCTGTTTGATTCTGGTGCCGCCCCCTCTGGGCCAAGTTAATGAAAATACTGCATATGATTGCTCAAGAGATGTCCATGGGCGTGATTTAATCTCTCCTTAAATCAATGCGATGACCAGAATGAACGATAGGTAAACTGTCCACATATTAATCAGCAAACGTGTGGAACGGTTGCATAGCTAATGAGTCCAGGTGAAAAGGAAAATCCCGTGTGACGAAAGGTTACAATATTCGGGGCACTGATGTTATCCAAGGGGTCGCTACGAAAGTCGTACTATATCATCCAACACTTCAGGGGTACCGATGTTATGAGAGGGTTCTACCATCATCTAACAAATTCAGGGACGGATGAGTTGTCTGTCACAGTAAACATGGTCCAAGTTTTTTCCAGATCGCCAAATGGCACAGTCATTTGCAAATAGTGATCCTGCATTCTTTATGTCATTAATATCATCTGCTACATTATTTACAGCTATAGTGAGAATTGAAGGAGAAATCACTGATCCTTGAGGAATCCCATTCTGTTGTTCATATATTTCAGAGCTATCATTATTCACCTGTACAGTAAAATACCTGTCCTGTAAAAAGTTTCCTAAATACCTATAGGTTTTACCAGTAATGCCAACTGACAGGCGTATTTATACGTGAACGTTATTGGAACTGCCTGAGCGCCAATCAACGTGTGACTATAATATAACAAGTGGTTTTGTGATGTGACAGAGTGTGCATTGTCTGAAGAGAGTTATAGTTCGTTCGGAAATTCGTGCCCATACATTGAACGTTGTAACTTTGCAACCCCTTGACGGATGTTATTGAAATTTGCTACGTGCCCTACTGATATCAATGCAGTTATTAATATATTTTTTAGCCCCTACAAAACTCATGTCATGTTTGAATTTTCTTCTTTAAGTTATATAAAAACAACTCTTACCGTTGTCTGGGTTAATGTTTATTAGTTCAAACAACTCTTTGGCAACTTGTCAGAAGTGTCGGCTTCACTTTTAGAAAATCTTCTGGCGGAAGTATTTTTTTATGTGAAAAACCACATCTGGTTGCAGCTCGAAGCAAATACCTCAGGCAGATTCGTGAGAGAAGGCAAGACGGCTATGATATAGTGTATTTTGACGAATCTTGGGTTAATGCTCATCATACGAACGAGAAAGAATGGCAATCTGTTGACGGAGACCATAGAAGGAAAATTCCCAGCAGCAAAGGTCAACGCATTATATTAGCACATGCTGGCAGCAGACAGAATGGGCTTGTCCGTGATGCAGAGCTTTTTTGTCTATCAAAGTCTGTAGATGGTAGAGACTACCACAGTGAAATGAGTGGGCAAATTTTTCGAGATTGGATAGTGAATACACTCCTCCCGACTCTAGATAGGCCGTCTTGCCTGGTGATGGATAATGCGTCCTATCATAATGTTCTAGCGCAGGAGGATAAAGCTCCCTCTTCGGCAAGCACGAAAGACGAAATCAGGAGGTGGCTTGTGAATGAAAATATCTTCGCTGACAACAGCTATTTAAAACCAGAGTTGTTGCAGCTTGTGAGACAGAGGAATAAGACAAAAGTGTATCTGATTGATAAATTCATTCAAGAGCAGGGTCATATTTCTTTTCGACTCCCACTTTACCATTCTCACCTTAACCCAATAGAGCTGGTTTGGGCTAGAGTTAAAGGGCAAGTGGCCGCCCAGAACACCACTTTTAAAATGTGCGATGTTAAAGACATGACTCGTGAGGCCCTTTCACGAATAGACACAGAGTACTGCGCTAAATGTGAAGAACACGTGCTACAGGAAGAAGAAGATTACTGGCAGCGAGATGGCTTGCAGTTTATCCAACCAATAACTGTTGTGAACTTATTGGAGTCGTCCGATTCGGAATGAGGCACGTCGAATGCATTTCGTCGTTTCTGATAAACTAATTTAATATGCCAATCTATAATAACACATAAACAAAATAACGTGAACAACCAATCACATATTTAGGACACGCCTTTGAACCGTCTTGTCGCACAAATGTTGTGATTTACTGTAAGAATTAATGTTACTTGCAGATTTAGGCAAATGTTCCAAGAAGATCAAAGACAATCGCCGTTATGCAAATTTCGCGACAGCTGTAGATGTAATGATCGCAAAATCTTAACTGCATGGAAAATCTAAGACTGCATGCAAAAATTCATGTCCATACAACAAACAGTTTTGGAGAAAATTGACGCTTTCTGTGGGCACGAATTTCCGATTGGACTATAGTTCTCGTGTTTTAGTCAGACCAGCCTTAGTTGTTGTGGCTCACCTGCGGTACACAGAATATTGTTACTACCCGTAAAGCTCTCATGCCACTCTAGTGTAGTGATTTATTTTTCGTAAGTAGTGTGATGTCAGTGATTCAGCATTTTGTTGTGAGGACTGTGAGTTCTGAACACCAGGTACGTTGTTGAAGTAAAACTTCTAGACGAAGTAGTGAATAATAATAAGCATGTGATAGATAGAAGTCAGCATAGTAGTAAGAATAACATTTTGTATACGTGTCCATCCCTGGTGGTTAGGCCAGTTGCAGACTGAGACACCAAAGTGACATTTTTTTTACAGCTAACAAAGATAGAAGAGATGTTGTTGAAGAATAAAAACGACAGTAAGGAAAGTATGAATAACATGCAGTAGTTCTCAGCTTGAGGCCAGACCACCACAAGAGAATATAAGCGAGATAGTGAGCGGCAGCATATGTTTTTAATCATACCATATAGCCAGTCAGAGTATGTGGAAGGCTGGTTGATGACAATTTTGCAAACAATTTTCATCAAGTTCAAGTTTTGTTTCTCCTGTAAACAAAGAACTAAGGAGATGCTTTCCTGTCATCGTTGTCCACATCAGTTGTGTTGAGTCAACAAGTCTTGTTTGAAGTTTATATGATACTAGAGAAGCTGCAGAAATGGCAGTCATACGAATCCACATACTACGATCATGCGACAAAACAACAGAAGTATAGAATAATAGACAACTGTCGTCAACGGCCACACAATTGTTGCTTAGCATTTTAACAATGCCGTAGCTTAGAAAAATCAAACTCTTCAAGGTACGACGAATATACCGGATATATTACGCGCAATCATTTAATATGGTAGGCAAGTGTGTTTAGAATTAAATATAAAACTTCTGGTCGCTAAAGATTTTTGTAGTTCATAATAGTCATTTTTAAAATTAAGGTATTAGCTACTTGTTTTTTGTAGCACGCCCCTTTCAACCATCTACCATATACATGGAGCTGTTGGTTATTGTTACGCTGGGATAAATATAGAGGATCATGCAGGATACGTGAATGATTGCAGGCTTTCATACAGGACATTATGGTCAGCATATACAACACAAGGCGGCAGGTGAACAGGTCCACGAGAAAACATGGTTGCCATTTATTGTAACGTTCATCACAAGGAGACATCCATCAAGATATATACATGACATAGTATATAGCAGGAAAAACATGTAAATGCGATAAGCAGTTTCGTCAGTCAATAACGAGCCTCAATCAATAGGTTTTCTTCATCTCCATTGTTAATAGTAAAAGTAAATATACTGAGAGATATCCTTAAATCTGTTATCAATCCTTGCCGTGTACTAATAGGTAGGGCAATATTCCCGGTACCCGAGTAATGTGGCGAACAAACTGATGATGGCGACCTAAAATCAGTTACCTCAATATCTTTGAGATACTGCTTACGAAAATATCAAAAGGGGGTTGTGCAAGACTTCTCAATAAGTGTCCTTCCCTATCTAGAACATTCATAACAAGGTGGCGGCCTTTGAAAAATACATTTAATGTCCCAGTTAGAAAAACACTCTCCATAAAAATCCTGGAGCTTAGAAGAAATAACGTCCACTTCAAACCAGTAAACAAATACGAACGGCGCAAATAATCAATATTCTGACACCACGACATGTGACAAAAACGTCACTAGTGACTGTCGCTCACTACGGGTGAACGCTTCGTACAAAAAGTAGTTTGTTTACAGGCGAACACAATTCCTCACATAAAATGGACATGCGCTAGCGTGTAGTAACATGCTGCAATATTTAATCCCAAATCTATCCTTAACAGTTGTGATAGGGTGGGCAAGATGATGATGTTGATGTTGTGATATTTGATCACTCTCTTGCACACTCGCAGCCGACCCGATTCAACAATAAAACTCTGATTCTTAAGGCAGGGGCTGTATTTATTTCTACAACCATGTCAGTGACATTAAGCACACGAAGCAAACATTAAACAAATAAAACAAAGCAAACAAAACCAAACACCCAGCCAGTGTTCAGTTGCTAATCATGAAACGCAAACAAAGCACGGGCTAGTTAAAATGATAATAGCAATGAATGAGAAACACCACGCTCTCACCTGTCAAACTGTCCTTCCACACTGCGTGAAACATTCAACTATCATGCAAGTACACGCACACACACATGCATGTTGTCTAGCGATACTAGTATGGTGTTGTGCATGAGGCTGGCAATCTCACCGCGTAACATCGGTTGCTACCGAAACCACTACTGCAAGAGCATCTGAATGCTTCATGCGGAGGCAAACCACACTGGTGGCCCCATGCTCCTCAGGAGCGGAGAAGAGAAACATATATCTCCAAGTGAGCCCACGTGCTCTCACAAACCATTCTACACATAACCATAATTAAATAATAATAAAATGGACATAAAATAATATTCAACTATATGTGCAACAAATACTCTCCTTAATGGGCATCCTACCTCGCAACTGATCCATCTCAATATTCATCCCTGCACTCTGAAGCATGTCGTATATTCCGACTGATGAGATTGGGAACTTATCATATAAAACACATTGTTACAGAAACAACAACTGCAATAGCATAAACATGCTTCTTGTGAGCTTGTGATGGACACCAGCTGCATTGGTGTTTCCATGCTCATGCAAGGAGCAAACAGAAAAACACCTCTGTCTCCAAGTGCCTTAGGCACCAAGGAGTGGTCTTGCTCTCTCCAGAAATCTAAATGCATATTCTCACCTCACTCAAAGTAATCCACTACTACAGCATTATAATCAACTATCGGGAAATACACTTAATTACTCTTACATTAAAGAATAAACCAAAATTAATCTTGACTTAACAACTAGAGTTAAATACATCACCTAAAGGAAATTTACCACGAAAACTCGCTCTTCTATTACCGGGGAACATTACATTAACCTATTTTCACCCACGTGTCAATTCACACAATATAAAACTGCGTAACATTATAGGCTTACCACGCGTAGTGACGCGCCGCCTTTATACACATTGCATGATGCTTTTTATGAACACGTGGCTGCCATATTGATAACAGTTAATATTATCTAAATTAAAGTAATAGATCGCTTCTCTGTCTGGTTTCATGTATGAAATAGTTTGCCTTTCTTGCCCGGTCTGATGAATGAAATAATCGTTCTTATACTCTCACACATGTGATTGGGATTTAACACTATTAAAATCTTCTTCTTCTTCTTTGATCCATAACCGCCAACCGTCAAAGCAGTCAGCGGCCATCACGCCTGGTGGCGTCTTGTAGGGCAGCAACAAATTGATTCCACTCTGCTCGGTCGGCAGCCATCCTTCGTACAGTGCCCCAACTGTGGTTCATTCTTTGCATCTCAGCTTCCACAGTTCTCCGCCAAGTTGTTTTTGGTCGGCCTCTCTTTCGCTTTCCCTCGGGGGTCCATAGCATAGCTGTTCTTGTGATGGTATCAGGGTCCCTATTAAAATCTATCCACACATTATTTTCACTCATCTATCATTTCATAACTAAATCTAAAGTCCTAAAAACGAAATCTCCTCATGAAACACATCTTTTTATCTATTTCCTTAAACATTAAAACAGACACGCTCAATATAATTTCAGAATTATAGAACACTAATGTTAATCTAAATTAACTCACGTGCTCAAGGCATCTACAGATTGACACTGGTGTCTAACTTCGTTTCTCTCTCGTCTGGGCGGCTCTTGAAAGAATAGAATCTTTCGCAGGCTAGGCACTTCTTTATATAAGCCGCTAAGCCTAATCACTCAACTTAGTCCGCGCGCGCTGTAATTTGACCACTTAAATAACACTCGCCTTAGATGCTCTCAAAGACACGAAGACACAACTATAACCCGCAGCTATTTCTAGAGCGAAAACACAAATATACACCACAACTATTTTTTAGGCTTTTTTGTGGCCTAGTAATATGTCTTCTACTTCGTCAGACTTTTCACATCCCAGCGATGCTTGCTCGCGCCGTCACGTGGGCTGACAGTCCCATGGGCTGCGCGCACATCAAAAATATATAGGCGATAAATATTCCATGAACATGAAGGAGGCCTCCGGAGTGTCTTTACGGCCCCATCACACAGTTATATAAGGACGCGTTTTATTTATTGTAATGTGTTTTTGTTTGTATTTATTTTATGATTTATACTATATTATCTATAGTAGGTATTTCTCAATTTGTAGTTATAGTTCAATATGGTTTTATTATCAAATAATGATATTGCCTTAACTGTTGTGCATTTGATGTTCATTGGAGGATTATGTAGTTAATACGTATTTATCAGAGGTGGGGGGGGGGGGGGGGGGGGGGGGGGGGGGGGGGGGAAATCTTCAACCACTGTAGACGGGCTCGCATCCGTATTTATTCTTTTATATGTTGGCTTTTGTTTTTGTAATATAGTGTTTTATTAACTTTTGTATTTCTGACGGGGTCTTAGTGCCTAAGAGATTTTCTACACTCATTTCTACCTTATTATTACTAAAGTATGTCTTAATGTTTTGCCTCTGCTGGTCATATTTTCGGCAGTCCACTAGAAAGTGTCTAATTGTGTTTGGTTCTTGACACTCTTCGCATGTGGGTTCCTCTATCATTAAATATCCAGTTCCAAGCTTGAGCTTTTACATTTTTTTATTAATTAGTTTTTTTAGTTCATCATACTTGTCATTTTTTATTTGTTTTTTTTTTCGCAGCATTTTATATGAGTGTCTTCCTGTTTTGCTTTGGTCCCATGCTATTATCCGCTCTGTAATTATTGCTTTGGCAATTAAGCTCCTAATTTCAAACCTAAGCCTACTTCAATTTTGTTATTGCTAGTTCTCCCCCCTTTGGCTTATTTGTATGCAAGCTCATTTCCTGCTATCCCAACATGTGCTGGTATCCATGTTAATGTGACACTACATCCTGCATTGTGTAGATATGTATTAACCTGTAGTATTTCCTCTATAATATCTGGCCTGCTACATTCATATATGTTTCTAATAGATAGTACCGATGAAAGGGAATCTGTGAGAATGGTTGCTTTATTTGGTGGGTTTTCTGCAACTATTTCTAAAGCTTTTAGAATTGCCATTAATTATGTTGTACTGATGGATGTATTACCTGTTACTTTATATCTATTATAAATTTTCAATTGTGGTATTGCTATTTCTGCTCCTAATTGTTCAAATTTATCTTTTGACCTATCTGTATATATAGTTATGCTATTTTGTATATACTGTTCCACGTATATACTCTAGTGTTTTCCTTTTTGTTGAGATTATGTCTTTAGATTTGCTTATGACCTTTGTTAAGTGGGAGTCAGTTTCTGACACTTTTAGTTACCATGATGGGATATTTGCTTTTTACTGAACACTACTATTTGTCATGTTAAATACTTTTGGATGATGATCCACTTCTCCCATTGTTTTCTAACATGACGGGTATCTATTATGTTCTAATGGAATGTGGACTATGAATTGGTTACCCCTATCAAAGGTTTTGTGTGCAGGGTGTGTTGGATATTTTGGCACTTTTGCCAAGTAGTTGAATCTTAGCTCTTTTCTCCTTAGCTCCAGGGGTATAATGCCTAGCTCTACGTCTAACGCCTCTACTGATGTTCTCTTTGAAGCACCTGCTATTATTGACAGTACCTGTTTTGGACTGTCTAGTTTTTTTCTTGTTGTTCAGAGCGGCTGATGCATAGAACACACTGGCATATTCAACTTTACCCATAATAAATGATTTGTAGAAGATAATCATTGTCTTATTGCAGGCTCCTTAACCCCTTTCTTTCATATATTTTAGCATTTAATAAGTCTCCTACTGTTTTCTACTAATACGTTTATGTGTCTGATTCAGTTTAGTTGCCTGTCTAGTATCGTACCCAGAAATCTAGTTGTTTCTGCTGTACATACTATTGGCTCATTAATGTTAATTTCAATTATATGTTTTTTTAATTACACGCCCTCTACTGAAGATCATTCCTACTGGTTTTCAACGTTTAGATTATCTCCCCACTCGTGTATCCAGCCGGATACTTTATCTATTGGTTTGTGTACTGTTTTATAGATGAATGGAAGATTTCTTCCAGTTCTCCATATCGCTGCATCATCGGCAAACTGAGAGAAGTTGGTTTTTATGTCTTTAAACTCGTCTCCTAGGTCGTTGACCTTAATCGTAAATATTGATGGTGATATTACTGATCCCTGTGGGATTCCATTCTGTTGTTCATAAACATCGGATCTATCATTGTTTATTTGTACCGTTAAATATCTTTCCTGCATGAAGTTTTCTAGAAAATTATAAGTTTTTCTTACTATAGTTGTTGTTGTTTTGATGGGTTGATGGGTGTAGATCGGCATTTAACATCTGATCGTTATTGCCTCTTCTCGTTCCATCTTGGTCTACCCTGTTCAACCTGAAAGTTGGTTATAATTGTGGTATTTAGTGTAATTTTTTTTACTAATTTGTATTCAGTTTCATTAACTATTGTCTTTTGCAGTTGCTGATTTTTATTTATATTAGTATTTGTCAATTGTATTTACTTTTTTGTATTGTTTATAGATAACTATTGTCCTTTACGCTTGGTTTTAATTTGTATTAGTATTGGTTCATTTTGAGTTGTTGTCCTTTTTTTTACTTTGTTGTCTTTTCTTGTCCTATGAGTAGTTAGTTTTTTGTTAATGCTTTGTTAGTTCTTGCTGCTTAATTTCTATTTAGTTGGATGTTTTTCCTGAAGTACTAACCTTATATGTTTTCCTTTGTTTTATGTATATATCTTTTAAGTATTGATTGGGCATCTCTTGGGGCATCTATACTTAAAACCTTATCACATGTTAAGTCTATATTGTGATTTCTGTAGTATGTTTTTAATTCAAGCCTTTGTTGTTCATACTTTTTACAGTGGATCAGGTAGTGGTCTATGTCATTCTCTTCCTGACATTCTTGGCAGTGTGGTTCTTCTACCATAAAGTATGCGGCACAGAGACGGAGACGCCACAGTTTATTGTTTGATGGTATCTTTAATTCTTCTCTGACCTGGCACGTCCTTGTTGGTTCTTTCAGCAGTTTGAACGCGTATCTGTCTTTTCTACTTTTCTTCCATGTTGTCTTCCATTCCTCGTTTATAGTTATCTTCACTTGGCTCTTGATCTCCGACCTTCCTAGTCCTGCTTTTATATTGTTTTTAACTTGTTCTTCCATTCTTGGCGTTCTGGTCTGCCAACTCGTTGCCAGCAATACCTGTGTGTGCTGGAACCCACACTAGCCTCACACTACATCCTCTGTGTCCTAGTGATGTATTATTTGCTAGAATTTCTTCCTTTATATCTGGCCGGCTACATTTACCTGGGTGTTCTAGTGCTTGTAGTGATGATAGTTAGTCTGTAAATATCGAAACAGCATCTGGTGGGTTATCTTCGATTATTTCTAAACTTTTAAGAATTGCTACCATCTCTGCGGTACAAATTGAAGCCCCTTCTGTTACACTGTAGCTCTTTTTTATTCCCCATTGTGGTATTACAACTCCGGCACCTAGTTGACCACTATCACCCTTGGATCCATCAGTGTATACGGCCAGACTTTGTTTAGTTAGTTTATCTATGAACTTTCTACTTATAATTTTGGCTTCCTTATCTTCTATGTTTTGTTTGATCTTTTCAGTGAGTGAGTAGTCTATGATTGGTGTTTTTAGTTCCCAGGGGGGTATTTTTCTTCTGTATTTATTACTATTTTCAATTGTGTTTGATAGCTGTTTGAACTGCGTTAGGTCTTCTATCGTTCTCCACCCTGTTGGATATATATCTTTATTTAAGGGAACGCCCCAAACACGTGGTTGGTTTTTGACAAATGCTTTATGTGCTGGGTGGGTCACTTCTTGTGCTACTTTACTCCAATAATTTATTCTCAGTTCTTTCCGTCTCAGATCAAGGGGAGGTATGCCAAGAGCTACTTCTAGCGCTTCTACTGGTGTCGATATAAATGCACCTGTAATGGTTCTCATGGCTGCATTTTGAATCATGTCCAGTTTTGCTTTGTTAGAAGCTGCAGCTGAGTCATAGACTATGCTGGCATAATCCAGTTTCCCCCTGATGAAAGACTTGTAGAACATAAGCATTATTTTATTGCTCCCCCCCCCCCCATCCATTATCTTTACTATTCTAAGTATATTTAGGGGTCCCCTACAGCTTTCTACATAATTGTCTATATGTTTATTATAATTTAGTTGTTTATCTAGAGTTACGCCCAGAAATCTTGTTGTTGAGGAGATACATATTTTCTGTCCTTTAATGGTAATATTGATTTTGTTTTTGTTTTTTAAAATTTCCTTTGCTGAAAATCATACCTACTGTTTTGTTTACATTAATTTGGAAGCTCCAACTTTTCATCCACTTTGAAACTTTGTCTATTTGATTTTAAAGTTTTTTGAAAAAATGGTCCACGTTTTTTCCAGATCGCCAAATGGCACAGTCGTCTGGAAATTGAGATACTGCATTCTTAATGTCGTTAAATTCATCTGCTAAGTTATTTACAGCTATAGTGAAAATTGTAGGTGAAATCACTGATCCCTGAGGAATCCCATTCTGTTGTTCATATATAACTCACTTATCATTGTTTACCTGTACCGCAAAATACCTGTTCTGTAAAAGGTTTTCTATATACCTATAGGTTTTACCAGTAATGCCAATCTTTTTCATTTTGTAGAGAGCTCCTGCTCGCCAGCATTCATCATATGCTCTTGCGACATCTAGAAAAACTGCTACTGTTTTCTCTTTTCTCTTGAACTCTAGCTTTACATCGTGTTCTAATCTTACAAGCTGGTCTACTGTACTTCCATCTGCTCTAAACCCTGACTGGTTTGGGCTATATAACTGATTTTTTTTCCAGGTAGAATTTTAATCTTTTGTTAACAACTACTATACCTAATTTCCTGATCTTATATATTGCACCCTCCCTCCAACACTCATCATGTGCTCTTGCTACATCAAGGAATATTGCTGCTATCATTTCTTTCTTCTTGAAGCCTGTTTTAACATCATGTTCCAGCTTCAACAGTTGCTCTATTGCACTAAGATGGCTTCTAAAGCCCGCCTGATTTGAACTGTATAAATTGTGCTTTTCTAAGTGAAATTTTAATCCGTTGTTAACTATTGTCTGGAAAAGTGTTTCTGGGTGCGATGTTAACGATATTAGCCTGCATGAGATGACCTTATGTGTTTCGTGATCTGGCTTTAGTATGGGGATGACTACTGCTGTCTTCCATGAACATGGGATTTTTCCCGTGTGCCAGATTTTGTTGTAGAGGGATGCAATCACCCTTAGAGTGGTGTTTGGTACCTTTTTGAGGCTTTCATAGCTAAGAATGTCTTGTCCGGATGTTGTATTGGTTTTTCCTGCTAATACTCTTTCTATTTCAACTACTGTAATGTCTGCATTTAAATAATTAGCGTATTGTGTGCTTTCCGTATTTTTGTCTTTTAATTTTTTAAACAGAGATTTTGCCAATTTATCTCTGCCTTATCTAGACTATCTAGGGAATACAGAATGGTTTACAGTAGAAACAGGGGTGAAACAAGGCTGTATTATGTCACCACTACTTTTTGGAATAGCTATTGATTGGGTTATGAGAAACTATACCCACAATGAACAATTGGGTATAAAATGGACAAATGGAAAATTCCTGGGGGACCTGGATTTCGCAGATGATGTAGCATTCTTAAGTTCAACACCAAGACAATCCCAAGAAGCAATAAATAATTTGTGTCATCTCTCGGTTAAAATTGGTCTCCAAATAAATGCCTCTAAAACTAAAGCTATGAACTTTTCTAACGAGACCTTTGATATCATCTTGAACGGGGAAAAACTACAGAAAGTTGAAAGTTTCAATTATTTAGGCAGTAAAATGACTCAGGATGGTGACACAACAAGAGAAATCCATACTAGAATTGCTTTGGCAGCTAGCGCCTTCAATAGATTATCTAACATTTGGAAATTACGATCATTGAATATACATACCAAGCTTCGTCTGTTTAATTCAAATGTTATCTCAGTGTTAACATACGGCTGTGAGAGTTGGAAAATAACAAAATCATTGGAGAACAAGCTGAATACATTCGAGAACAAATGTCTTAGAAAACTCATGAACATCAGTTGGAAAGAATTCAAGACTAATCGACAAATAAGAGAAGACTCTAGGCAGAAATATGTCTCCGACTATATAAGGAAAAGACGATGGTCATATATCGGTCATGTCCTACGAATGCAAAACAACAGAATACCACTACAGGCGCTCACTTGGGTTCCTGAGGGTAAGAGGAAAAAAAGGAAGACCAAAAGAAACACTCAGAAGAACAATAATAAGAGAAGGAAGAACGTTGGGCCTAAATAATGTGCAAGAGCTAAGAGGAGTGGCGTCACAACGAACAACCTAGAGAGCACTGGTTTCTGCCTTATGCGCCGTGTTTGGCGCTTAAAGAATTTATTATTATTATTTATATCTAGACTGTCTATTGAACTAACTTGATAGAAGTATTTAGCTAGTATGTTAGCTTGTTCTCTATCTATTTCAGCTCTCTCTGGGATTTTAATTGTTGGGATTTTACATTTCTGGTTGTTTCCTCCTTTAATTGCTTTTAGTTTTCTCCAAACTGTAGTTATTTATGTCCTATGATTTAATGTTTGACAAAATATTCTCCCTCAATTTTAGTTGTTCTGTTCCTCTTTCTGTCCACCATGGTACTGGATTTTTATCCTTGATTCTTTTCCTATCTTTACCTTTTTATGTTGGTATTAAGTGACGACGCATATTCCTGTGTGGTAAATATTTTATTGCTATTTTTAAAATCTCATTTGTTAATCTTTCTGCAAATAGATCTACACTTTTAGACTCAATTTGTTCTGTTCTTAGTTTACTTAGTTCTAATTGGAAGGACTTCCAGTTTGCTTTTTTTAAGTTGAATGTAGGTTTGGGGATTTTTGGACTAGGTCTGTATTTGTCGTTTAGGTTTATTTCTATGTGCAAGTGATCTGAGCTGGAGTCATTCAGTACTTCAAATTTAGCAGAGGTTAGGTTTGGAGTAAAAATACTTATATCTACTACAGTATCTACTCCACAGCTGAATGGGTTCATTCTTGTGATTGGGCCATCATTTAGTATTATTAGCTCAGCTGTTTCAATGTAATACAAGTCTTTTTCCTGCTGGATCATTACTGTTGTTATCCCATGCATTGTGGTAGGCATTGATATCTCTTACCAGTAACGTCCTGCTAGTTATTTTCGAATATATATATATATATGGGAGCCGCGCTGGTGTAATGGCTACGGCGTTGTACTGGTGACCAGGTTTTCATGGTTCAAACCCGGGCGTCAGCGTTTGAAGGAATGTTTACGACCGGAAATTTGACTGAATAACCTGAACGGCTCCTGTGATAAACCCTCTGTGGATGGGAAGGATCGAAGCTCCTGACCGGGTTGGAAGGAAAGTCCTCAGGTTCCCTAGCCTCGCAATGACATGCCATTGGGCCGAAGGGCTAAAAGCCCAAGTGCCGCTGGTTAAGAAAAAAAAACTATATATATATATATATATATATATATATATATATATATATATATATATATATATATATATATATATATATATATATATAGTGGAGCTATTTTGGGGAATTTAAATATCTTTAGTTGATTCGCTCACTATTTGTGGTGAAGGAAAGGTAGATAATTGATAGTGTCCTAGAGAATGTAGATAATATATGGTAACAGTAAAACAATTAATAACTCTCCAAGAAATGTCAATTAATAAAAGTTTATGCTGGTGACGTGAATACGAAATCCATCACAGAAACTGTGCAACAACACTTAGAGAAAGCGATGGTCAAAGAGAACGAAGAATAGACGACCTGTTCCAGGTCTGTATCTCTATCACGGCTATTCCTGAATTATCTGAGACCACTGCATGTGTATCAGGTTGGAAAATTAGTTCTGATAGACTGTGAATCTACCATGCCCCTTCCTAATCCTGTAGTGGAGGATTAGAATGTAGTTGAAATTAAGGTATAGTGTCAAGGATTGGTAAAATGTGTTCTACTGATGAGATGGGTATTAAATAATGACAACAAAACATTTACAACTGCCAATTATGAATGGGACACTACTCTGTAGTTATATTATAGAATTATTACAAAACATGATTTTTACATTAATTATTGTTCAACAATTTGAAATAAAATAAGAACATTATCTCAAATCAAACTAAATATATTATAATTATTGTTTTCTCTAAATATTAAATTAGATTAGATCATCATAGACAGGGGATAATGGATGATAATTTTATAAATTTTAGAGAAATTATATCATAATTGCTTGTGTAGAGTTTAAATGTATAGTTGCAATACAAGTAGCCGTGAGTTGTTCTTGAGTCCCATGAGACTTATCTGCGCTTGGCTGATCCTTTCTTGATAGGTGTATTACCGGCACTATGTTTGTGTATTGCCAAAGAGTTTGGGTTGATTCTCTTTTCCTATAACCCCCTCGATCTGTTTCCACGATGTGCTATCGGGACAATGTGTTTACTTTCCTAGACAATTTTTCTCTGGTTCCCACAGACATGATTGTAAAACATCAGCTTCTGATGTCATCAGAGACTGAATTAAATTTACTTCTGGTCACCAGTTAGAAATGTACCTATAAAACGAAATGTATATCTTGTCCCCTGCCAGTGAATAGCGCGGTAGCATAGTGGTTAGTGCACTGGCTTCCTAGCTCAGTGGTCTATGGTTCGATCCCCAGATGAGGTGGGAATTTGTTAAGCCGCAAACGGCTCCTGGGTCGACCCAGCCCCAATGTACCAGAGCTACTCTGGGAAGGTTAAGGCGGCCGGCGTGATGCTGACAACATCCCCTCAAGTGTGCCGATGGTCAAGAAAATATGGGCCTAACACCATATTCCCAATATGCCTCAATGGGCGTGTAACGGGATCCTTTACCCTTTTTTCTTTTTATCGCTGTCAGTGATTATGCCTGTCTCAGAGTCAGTGGGTGTATTACTTTTATCAATGTTACCCAACATATACTGTCGGTTACAAAAAAAACATGTCAACTATGGCTGAGTCAGTCGTGCGTTCTATGTCAGAGTATATGTGTGTGGACAATTGTAACTGAGAATATATATATTATATAGGTATATATATTATCAGATATATACTTATATATATATATATATATATATATATTTACAGTGTCAGAATGAGAGACAATTAAGACGCAGATAAAGATGTACTTTTTTTACAATGACATAGCTTGGAAGAATCAAAGCCGACCAGGCGTGGCGGGTGATGGTGAGAGACGGTGTGTTTCAAGGTTTTATTGATGGCGCATTCGCCCGATGTAAAACGCATGTACAAGTTCAACAAGGTAAATCAGAAGGGGTATCTTCACGCGATTAACACTTAAAGTTATTTCCATTCCAGATACGGTAGCAGCTGTGCGAGGTGTTAGAGACTTCAATATCCTTCGTCCAGCTTATGACTGGGTGACCAGGTCTATTCATTCCTCTGTACCTTTGCCTTCGTAAATTTGCGTTGCAATTACATCCAACAAACCTTGCAGATTAACAAACACATACAACTTGTTTGAATAATATATCCCCCCCCCCACCCTCCTCCCGTTCCCCTAGAATAAAAGATGCGTAGGACTGAGTGATACACACTGAGACACTACTATAGTGGTAATTGGTATAGTAAATAAACTAACTCCGAAAAAAAACTTTACGTACCCAAAATTTTCTGATATAAGACTGGCGTGTTAAAGACTCTGTACCTCCACTTCCATCACACAGACAAAGAGGAGAAGCCAGCGAGATAGGAGTCAAGAGAGATTTCTAGTATATGGCGCAATTAATAACTACGCCCAGGCCGGTCCCAAGCCCGGCTGAAAAAGGAGGAGGGCGGCCTGCATGGAAGCCGTTAGGATGCAGCCCCTCCATCATGCACAGGCACAACAGGCCAATCACCTGTTTGTCTTATAAACATACGCGAAACATAAGAGAGAAAACGGACTTATTCTAAAGGCGACGAACTGGAACGGACTACGGACTACGACATACGGAACATGGAACACAAGAAGTATGAGAGGGAAGGAAGAGGAGATGGTAGAAGCGATGAGGAAAGCCAAACTATAAATCCTTGCTTTAACAGAAACAAAGAAAAAAGGACAAGGAGTTATGGATCTCGATGGCGACACGCTGCTCTACAGTGGCGTCCCCACATCTGAAAGAGATAAATTTGGCTTGGGTTGTATTGTGACCAAAAACTATAGGGATAGTATCAAGGGAAGGAACTTTGTCTCGGAACGCATTATGGTCCTAAAACAGAAAGAAGGAGAAACCAAAGTCAACCTTGACATTGTGTATGAGCCAAATGAAGATGAGCGTGCAGAGGTCAAGGAGGAATTCTTCCAGCTGCTTCAAAAGACAGTGGATGACTGCCTAGATGAAATTATCATGCTCGGAGATTTCAATGCCAGAGCGGGAAATGACCATACTTGATGGGGTAGAGTTATCGGAAGATATGGAGAAGATACTCTTAATGTCAATGGAAAGCGACTCCTTAGATTCTGGACTGAGCAGAATCTGATCATTACAAACACAAAGTTCCCTCTTTAGCGCATACATGTATACACTAGGTGTGAAACAACAAAGAATGAGAAGTCAGTGATCGACTATGCCATAGTTAGGAAGAGCTAATTCAAGTATGTCGAGGATGTTAGAGTGTGGAGGAGGCCAGAGATTAGAAGTGACCACTACTTGTTAGCAATTAAAAGAACAGCTGACAGCGTTACTTGGCCTAGGAACTGTCTAACACCACGCAAGAAGCTAAGTAAACGAT
Organism: Oreohelix idahoensis; assembly: GCA_024509875.1. NCBI lineage: Eukaryota > Metazoa > Mollusca > Gastropoda > Stylommatophora > Oreohelicidae > Oreohelix > Oreohelix idahoensis. The sequence continues at coordinate 42,410 of JAMPIV010020264.1, forward strand.
TAGGGGAAACGAGCATTAAGACCTACAAGCTGAGAGAGCCAGAAGTGAAGATCAGATTTAAGTGGCTTATTGCTACAGCAGTGATAAACACTTAATAACAACCGGATGACCTCAAAACACTGTGGCTGAAATTCAAGGACATCATAAAGACAGCTGCAGCAGAAGCATGTGGTGAAGTTCGACTTGGGAACCAGATAAAGAAGACACCTTGGTGGACAGATGAGGTTAAAGAGACAATAAGAGAGAAGAAAAGGCATGGAAACATTACTTGGGAGCTACAAACACAACAGGAAAACAGAGAAATATAAAGATTATATGATACTCATGGCAGAAGCAAAGAACAAGGTGCTTGCAGCAAAACAGAAGTGCTGGGAAGAATGTGAAGAAAAGCTAGAAAACGATGCGCAAGAAAACAATAAATTGTTCTATAAGACACTAAAGAATGTGAAGAAGGAAAACATTGCCCTCTTACATTTTTAAAGGACAAACAATGCTAATTGCTTACTGCCCCAAAAGAAGTAATGGAAAGATGGAAAGAATATTTGTCAGAACTCCTAGATGGTGAGCAAGGTCAAGCATCAGAAATGATAACCACTGGCACAGAGGAGGAAACCATTGGTGATGAAGATGACATAAAGATGGAAGAACTGAAGGCAGCACTGGAGAAAATCAAGATGGGCAAAGTAGCAGGTCATGATGGCATAAGACCAGAAATGGTAAAGTATATGTAAGCAGCAGGCGATCTATTACTCCTAAAGGTCTTACACGCAGCGTGGTTCAACAAGACCATACCAAAGGATTGGTATATTGACATAATAACACCGATTTTCAGAAAAGGTGACAACCGACAATGTGGAAACCATAGAGGCATATCCCTTCTCAGTGTCCCTGGTAAAATCTACTCTATAATCCTGGAGCAGAGACTACGACTCCTAGCTGAGCCATAAATGGATGAGGTCCAGTGTGGCTTCCGAGGAAATCGAAGTACTCAAGACCTAATCTTTACACTCAGACAGTTGAACGAAAAAGCTCCCGAGTATAAGAGTGAGATCTATCTTTGCTTCTTAGATCTGAAACAGGTATTTGACAAGGTACCCTGGAACAAACTCTGTGACTGGCAAGGAAGAACATCCCATCACCTCTGATTCATGGTATATTTAGCTTCTACAAGTCTTGCAGAAATTATGTGAGGACGGCAAACCATAAGTCAAAAGAATTCAGAACCACCAAAATCAGAGGCAATACTTCAATCCAACCTGCATGTCTAGAAGGAAGAGCTGGAGAAGAGAGGGATGATCATAAGCAGCTCGAAAACTAAAAGAATGGTGAAATCACGAGAAGAAAGAAGACATCAGAATACGCTGGGAGAAATGTCCTAAAACAGGTCGACCACTTTAAATACCTTAGAGCTGTCATAGACCGAAAGGGAAGCTTCAAATAAGAGTTGGCGACCCAAGGTACAGCACCTGGGAGACTTTTTCAAGCCATAAATCGAGGATTCCTCAGCAAAAGAGAAGTTGGTAAGAAGACGAAGATGGCTGTATACCGCTCCACCTATGTCCCAGTCTTGAGGTTTTGATGCGATTCATGGGCAACGACTACAACCCACAAAAGCGAGATCCAAACCTCAGAAATGAGGTATCTGAGGAAGGAGGTTGAAGTAACAAGAAGAGACATGTCCACAACCAGACGATACGTCAAGGCCTAAAACCCAGCCCATGCAGACCAAAGTAGAACAGTCCCAACTGAGATGGTTTGTGGAAAATAAGATGCTTTCCTAAGTTAAAATCTGATATTCCAGGCATTGAAGGTAAGGGAACACAGACAGAAACACAAAGAAAGTGTATAGCAACCAAGTATATTGACCAAACATTTCCAGCAAAGCTTTGGACACATGCATATACTGATGGTTCGGCAACAAATGCAATTGAAAATGGGGGTGCCGGCATCCTCATAAAATTAAAGAAAAGAATTCACTCTATGGCAATTGCCACTGGAAAATACTGCAATAACTTCTGTGCTGAAGCAGAAGCCCTGAAACAGGCAGCTGAAACTCTTATTGAATGCAAAGCACAGGCAGAAAAACAGATAGTAATCTTTACAGATGCCCTCTCAATAATATCAGCGTTGAAGAGCCACCAAACTAAAGGATTGAAAGATCTGATAATCTCCCTTGAAAGACTGGCCGAATGCTTCAAGAAGTGCACTATCCAGTGGATACCAGCCCATTACAACATACCAGGAAATGAGGAGGCAGATAGACTTGCTAAGGAAGGAGGTGCCTTACAACAAAATGATATAGAGACAACTTACGCAACGGGGAAACTCTAAACTCACAATGAAGACCAAAGCTGCGGTATATAATGCCTGCGTCACCAGCACACTCCTATATGGCAGCGAGACCTGGACGACCTATGCTAAGCAAGAAAGAAGGCTCAATACCTTCCATTTGCGGTGTCTACGACGCATCCTCCGCATCTCGTGGAAAGATAAAGTGACAAATGTCGAGGTGTTGTCACGTGCTGGCCTTCAAAGTATGTATACGCTGCTTAGACAGCGCAGACTTCGCTGGCTTGGCCATGTTCGCCGCATGGAAGATGGTCGCATCCCAAAAGATATCTTCTACGGACAATTAGCAGATGGCAAGAGAACAGTTGGGCGACCACAGCTGAGGTTCAAAGATGTGTGCAAGAGAGATATGAGGGCACTGGACATGGATCCAGCAACATGGGAGGATGAAGCTGCCGATCGCACAAAGTGGCGATGCTATTTACGGCACCACCTCAGATTGGGCGAAGAGAGGCTCACACAAGAAGCAGAGGTGAGGAGAAAACGTCGAAAGGAGCACCAGGAAATTAAGCAGTTGAGGGCTGTCACCTCAGGGGCGCATTCCCATAGTCAGTTATGACTGAAGGGGCTATTATTATTATACGCAACGGCAAAGACCACTATAAAGGCTACATTCAAGTCCAAATGGGAAAGAGAGCACCCGGGACATTTGAAAAATGATGCATATCATCAACTATCCAGAAAAGAACAGGTCATCATTTTTCGGCTACGCACTGGTCACAATAGATTGAGATACCATCTGTACCACAAATACAAAATTGGTGCAACAGATCTCTGCACCTGCGGTACCAGCCCAATGACAGTCGAACACCTGCTGCAATACTGCCCAACCTACAGTAATGAAAGGAGTAGCATATGGCAACAACCCACTTCTGTCAACGAAAAACTGTTTGGAGATGTTGGGAGCCTTGGGTTGACTACTGCCTTTATTAGAGTCATAAATGTGGAAGTCTGAAGGCGAACGAGGAAGAAGAAGAAGAAGATGGTTTGGCCATGTTTGCAGAATGGGAGAAGATCGACTACCACGGTAAGCATGTTAAACTAAGAGCCAGGGATCCAGACCTCCAGGACGACCCAAAGTCCGCTGGGAGGACAACATTAGACAATCTTTGAAGCACCGAAGACTAGAATGGACCCAAGCCAGGAGATAGACAGCCGATAGAATAGGTATGGCGCTCTCTCTTACAAACCTCTACACCTTACGGTAGAACAGGAACGACTAAGTAAGTGTGTATTTCATAACTTTTAATGGTGGCGGCACTATGTGCCTGTGAGGAGCTAGTCAAATGTCACTGACAACTATCTAATGCATTATGGAGATGCAAATCCATACAGAGCTAAATATTTTTATAAATAATTACTGCCTGCGACATCAATCTAGTTCATAACTTAATTGTTGTAATATGACACATGAAACATTGTAAACTAAAATATTATTATTATTAATTTTTTAACATTCGCGAGATGTTTGACATACTAGTCCATGTTAATTGATATTTGTGACCCATTTTTATTTAAATTTAAATTTTGCATTGTTTTCACGAGGCGCGCCATGTTCAACCTAAACACAAAGATCGACGGTTATATTACGGCACATGTCCAAGTATAGAAGACCTTGTGGTCCAGTAATATCTAGGAACGTGTCTTAAAGAACGTTTCTCATGTCATATTAAGTAACGTCTTGTTTTTTTTTTTCTCTTCATCATCATCATCCGTCAAGTCATGAAGGAGCATTGACCTTTAAAAAAATGTGTCATGTTCTCCGGTCTTGTACTAACCTCTCAAGATCTTTCCATCTCTACTTTATCGCTTTTACTTATGTTTCCAGTTCTCTTCTCCTTGTGGTTTCTGGTCTCCTTGTATCTCTCTTACTGTGTGATTCCATAACAAGGATTGTCTTGTGACACTATCAACAGGATTCATTAATGTGTGCCCTAACCATCGCCAACTTCTTCTCATCTTTATCTCTTAACCCATCTACACTTCTCATCTTTATCTCTTAACCCATCTACACTTCTCATCTTTATCTTCAGTTTGAGGCTGTGGCTGGTGGTGGGAGACAACAAACATTCCCACGTTTCTGGTCTATAGTTCATTTGTAAAAGTGTCTCCATATCAATGTTATTTTTTAATTAATTGTTTTCTTTTTCCTTATCTTTCAGTTTTGCAGCAGCTTCTTGTATTATTGACGCATACAGCAATTGTGTGTGTGTATTTCTTCTTCATTCATGTAGACACTGCAGTATAGTCTAAATCTAATATTGCTGCACTGTCTTAAATAAGTAAACAAAGAAATTAAACACAATTTAATTAAACTGTCGAGACATCGCTAGATTACACATGTAATGTACCTATCAAGATGTGGAAGCACAGATATATTTTGTCAACAATACAGACAACGTTGGAGCAACATACATTGACATAAAAAAATACAAAAGCAAGAGACATTTCAATAATATTTAGTAATCAACAGAAATCGAGTCCAATATAAAAAATATCAAGCCTGTCTTACTGTATGTCTGTAAAACATGGACAGCAACAAATAGGACATTCAGAAATATGAAGACGTTCATGAAAGGCTGCTTGCCAAGAACAGAAGAATTGAAATGATGTGACAAGATGACTATGTGGAATTGATGATAAATAACAGACGGACACCTCTGGAACGTGAGATGGTGTTGGGTAGGATAGACCATAACAAAATTAGTCGATATCAACACAAGGTAGTCATTGTTCTGTTATAACAAGCATCGATGAAGTAGAATGAGACCACCACAACACATAAAGAGAAGAGAAATGGCGATAGACATGAAAGGATATATAAGACATGGACATAAATTGACTTGATGGCACGTGACAGTAACACGTGACATGTTTTTATTGAGGACCTGTACTCCACAGGGAGCTGAAAGGTACTGATGATGACGTCATGCTGGCTGGTTTTCTGGGAATACGAGAGTAACAGGCTGGAGAAACGTTGATCCTAATGGGATAGGGTGGGCGAGATGATGATGATGTGCTGGCTGGTTTTCTGGGAATACGAGAGTAACAGGCCGGAGAAACGTTGATCCTAATGTGATAGGGTTTTGACAAAGTGAATTTGGCGGCATTGTTCTTTTTTGCTTTATTTTTTTTTTTTATTGAAATAAATATTTAATAGTCTCTTTCATAAGTCTTCTCAAAACATAAATATTTATTAGTGTCTTTCATAAGTCTTTTAAAAATATAAATATGTATTAGTGTCTTTCATAAGTCTTCTCAAAACATAAATATTTATTAGTGTCTTTCATAAGTCTTCTCAAAATATAAATATTTATTAGTGTCTTTCATAAGTCTTCTCAAAACATAAATATTTATTAGTGTCTTTCATAAGTCTTCTCAAAATATAAATATTTATTAGTGTCTTTCATAAGTCTTCTCAAAACATAAATATTTATTAGTGTCTTTCATAAGTCTTTTAAAAATATAAATATGTATTAGTGTCTTTCATAAGTCTTCTCAAAACATAAATATTTATTAGTGTCTTTCATAAGTCTTCTCAAAATATAAATATTTATTAGTGTCTTTCATAAGTCTTCTCAAAACATAAATATTTATTAGTGTCTTTCATAAGTCTTCTCAAAACATAAATATTTATTAGTGTCTTTCATACGTCTTTTAAAAATATAAATATGTATTAGTGTCTTTCATAAGTCTTCTCAAAACATAAATATTTATTAGTGTCTTTCATAAGTCTTCTCAAAATATAAATATGTATTAGTGTCTTTCATAAGTCTTCTCAAAACATAAATATTTATTAGTGTCTTTCATAAGTCTTCTCAAAATATAAATATTTATTAGTGTCTTTCATAAGTCTTCTCAAAACATAAATATTTATTAGTGTCTTTCATAAGTCTTCTCAAAACATAAATATGTATTAGTGTCTTTCATAAGTCTTCTCAAAATATAAATATTTATTAGTGTCTTTCATAAGTCTTCTCAAAACATAAATATTTATTAGTGTCTTTCATAAGTCTTTTAAAAATATAAATATGTATTAGTGTCTTTCATAAGTCTTCTCAAAACATAAATATTTATTAGTGTCTTTCATAAGTCTTCTCAAAATATAAATATGTATTAGTGTCTTTCATAAGTCTTCTCAAAACATAAATATTTATTAGTGTCTTTCATAAGTCTTCTCAAAATATAAATATTTATTAGTGTCTTTCATAAGTCTTCTCAAAACATAAATATTTATTATTGTCTTTCATAAGTCTTTTAAAAATATAAATATGTATTAGTGTCTTTCATAAGTCTTCTCAAAACATAAATATTTATTAGTGTCTTTCATAAGTCTTCTCAAAATATAAATATTTATTAGTGTCTTTCATAAGTCTTCTCAAAACATAAATATTTATTAGTGTCTTTCATAAGTCTTCTCAAAATATAAATATTTATTAGTGTCTTTCATAAGTCTTCTCAAAACATAAATATTTATTAGTGTCTTTCATAAGTCTTTTAAAAATATAAATATGTATTAGTGTCTTTAATAAGTCTTCTCAAAACATAAATATTTATTAGTGTCTTTCATAAGTCTTCTCAAAATATAAATATTTATTAGTGTCTTTCATAAGTCTTCTCAAAACATAAATATTTATTAGTGTCTTTCATAAGTCTTCTCAAAACATAAATATTTATTAGTGTCTTTCATAAGTCTTTTAAAAATATAAATATGTATTAGTGTCTTTCATAAGTCTTCTCAAAACATAAATATTTATTAGTGTCTTTCATAAGTCTTCTCAAAATATAAATATGTATTAGTGTCTTTCATAAGTCTTCTCAAAACATAAATATTTATTAGTGTCTTTCATAAGTCTTCTCAAAATATAAATATTTATTAGTGTCTTTCATAAGTCTTCTCAAAACATAAATATTTAATAGTGTCTTTCATAAGTCTTCTCAAAACATAAATATGTATTAGTGTCTTTCATAAGTCTTCTCAAAATATAAATATTTATTAGTGTCTTTCATAAGTCTTCTCAAAACATAAATATTTATTAGTGTCTTTCATAAGTCTTTTAAAAATATAAATATGTATTAGTGTCTTTCATAAGTCTTCTCAAAACATAAATATTTATTAGTGTCTTTCATAAGTCTTCTCAAAAATATAAATTATGTATTAGTGTCTTTCATAAGTCTTCTCAAAAATATAAATTTTATTAGTGTCTTTCATAAGTCTTCTCAAAAATATAAATATTTATTAGTGTCTTTCATAAGTCTTCTAAAACATAAATATTTATTAGTGTCTTTCATAAGTCTTTTAAAAATATAAATATGTATTAGTGTCTTTCATAAGTCTTCTCAAAACATAAATATTTATTAGTGTCTTTCATAAGTCTTCTCAAAATATAAATATGTATTAGTGTCTTTCATAAGTCTTCTCAAAACTTAAATATTTATTAGTGTCTTTCATAAGTCTTCTCAAAATATAAATATTTATTAGTGTCTTTCATAAGTCTTCTCAAAACATAAATATTTAATAGTGTCTTTCATAAGTCTTCTCAAAACATAAATATGTATTAGTGTCTTTCATAAGTCTTCTCAAAATATAAATATTTATTAGTGTCTTTCATAAGTCTTCTCAAAACATAAATATTTATTAGTGTCTTTCATAAGTCTTCTCAAAATATAAATATGTATTAGTGTCTTTCATAAGTCTTCTCAAAACATAAATATTTATTAGTGTCTTTCATAAGTCTTCTCAAAATATAAATATGTATTAGTGTCTTTCATAAGTCTTCTCAAAACATAAATATTTATTAGTGTCTTTCATAAGTCTTCTCAAAATATAAATATTTATTAGTGTCTTTCATAAGTCTTCTCAAAACATAAATATTTATTAGTGTCTTTCATAAGTCTTTTAAAAATATAAATATTTATTAGTGTCTTTCATAAGTCTTCTCAAAATATAAATATTTATTAGTGTCTTTCATAAGTCTTCTCAAAATATAAATATGTATTAGTGTCTTTCATAAGTCTTCTCAAAACATAAATATTTATTAGTGTCTTTCATAAGTCTTCTCAAAACATAAATATTTATTAGTGTCTTTCATAAGTCTTCTCAAAATATAAATATTTATTAGTGTCTTTCATAAGTCTTCTCAAAACATAAATATTTATTAGTGTCTTTCATAAGTCTTTTAAAAATATAAATATTTATTAGTGTCTTTCATAAGTCATCTCAAAACATAAATATTTATTAGTGTCTTCCATAAGTCTTCTCAAAACATAAATATTTATTAGTGTCCATCATAAGTCATCTCAAAACATAAATATTTATTAGTGTCTTTCATAAGTCTTCTCAAAATATAAATATGTATTAGTGTCCATCATAAGTCATCACAAAATATAAATATGTATTAGTGTCCATCATAAGTCATCACAAAATATAAATATGTATTAGTGTCCATCATAAGTCATCACAAAATATAAATATTTATTAGTGTCTTTCATAAGTCTTCTCAAAACATAAATATTTATTAGTGTCCATCATAAGTCATCTCAAAACATAAATATTTATTAGTGTCTGTCATAAGTCATCACAAAACATAAACAAGAACAACTCACCACCTGAGATCTTTACCATACTAACTACTACTTGTTATTTTATCCATTCAAGTCACGTGAACATTTAGTTGTATCTGGTGGAATATAATTGTTATCTGACTAAAGAATAATCTTTTCCACATAATACATTCACTTCTTTCACGTGGAGTCTAGGCAGTGGCGTAACTACAATGTAAGGGCCCCGAGCAAATTTGACATGAGGCCCTCCTTATATAATGGGCTCAACAACTATAATCAATATATGGTAAACCTGTATAAACAATGAAACACATAACTTCATCATCATAAACACCATCATAAACATCATCATAATCATCATCATAAACATCATCATAAACATCGTCATCATAAACATCATCATAAACATCATCATAAACATCATCATAAACATCATCATCATCAGTAACCTTCAGTTCCCCAAGGAGTATATGCTACCAACACATGTGTACCACGTCTTAATCAAGATCTCTCTATGTCTTCTTCATCCCTGTTATTTCTGTCAGCAGAAACTATCACATGTGTACCACGTCCTACTCAAGATGTCTCTATGTCTTCTTCATCCCTGTCATTTCTGTCAGCAGTAACTATCACATGTGTACCAGGTCCTACTAAAGATCTCTCTATGTCTTCTTCACCCCTGTTATTTCTGTCAGCAGAAACTATCACATGTGTACCAGGTCCTACTAAAGATCTCTCTATGCCTTCTTCATCCCTGTTATTTCTGCCAGCAGAAACTATCACATGTGTACCAGGTCCTACTCAAGATCTCTCTATGTCTTCTTCATCACTGTTATTTCTGCCAGCAGAAACTATCACATGTGTACCGGGTCCTACTCAAGATCTCTCTATGTCTTCTTTATCCCAGGTATTTCTGTCAGCAGAAACTATCACATGTCTACCAGGTCCTACTCAAGATCTCCCTATGTTTTCTTCACCCCTGTTATTTCTTTCAGCAGAAGCTATCACATGTGTACCAGGTCCTACTCAAGATCTATGTTTTCTTCACCCCTGTTATATCTGTCAGCAGAAACTATCACATGTGTACCACGTCCTACTCAAGATCTCTCTATGTTTTCTTCACCCCTGTTATTTCTGTCAGCAGAAGCTATCACATGTGTACCAGGTCCTACTCAAGATCTATGTTTTCTTCACCCCTGTTATTTCTATCAGCAGAAACTATCACATGTGCACCACGTCCTACTCAAGATCTCTCTATGTTTTCTTCACCCCTGTTATTTCTGTCAGCAGAAGCTATCACATGTGTACCAGGTCCTACTCAAGATCTATGTTTTCTTCACCCCTGTTATTTCTATCAGCAGAAACTATCACATGTGCACCACGTCCTACTCAAGATCTCTCTATGTTTTCTTCACCCCTGTTATTTCTGTCAGCAGAAGCTATCACATGTGTACCAGGTCCTACTCAAGATCTCTCTATGTTTTCTTCACCCTTGTTATTTCTGTCAGCAGAAACTATCACATGTGTACCACGTCCTACTCAAGATCTCTCTATGTTTTCTTCACCCCTATTATTTCTGTCAGCAGAAGCTATCACATGTGTACCAGGTCCTACTCAAGATCTCTCTATGTTTTCTTCACCCCTGTTATTTCTGTCAGCACAAACTATCATATGTGTACCACGTCCTACTCAAGATCTCTCTATGTTTTCTTCACCCCTGTTATTTCTGTCTGCAAAAACTATCACATGATATGACGTTCAACGACAGTATACAGAAATTAAAAAGGTATATACATATATAGGTGAGGTTGTCGTTCGACCATTGCTTTCCTGGGTCCACTCAGGGCTCTTACCTCCCCCCCCTAGATTTATTCGGGCCGAGGTTACGGCTATGATTCATAATAAAATGCAGTGCCTATGAAGCATTCTTTCTTTATACATCACTATAGCCTAGTATATAGTAACGGCTATGATAATATGACCACTGGGAGTAAATCCTTCTGTATACATCACGATCTAGTAATATGCAGTAACAGCATTGATAATATAACCAATGGGAGTAATTCCAGACATTTTGACTTTGTGCTACTTGATAGTCCTGGCCCAGTAAGCTCTGTCTAGAGCTCCCCATATCGTCATTGGATTCTTGTTACTAATCTTTCTAATGATGATATCCCAAAACCTGCCTTGGAAATAGCACCATCTACCTTTAATGCAAATATAACTACAGATAATCCAGATGGTTACTCATGTCAACCCACGAATCTCAGATATGAAACCACACAACCCACCTACACATCACCCCTCACAAACATCCGTTGAAGATCTCCATCAAGAAGAATATCAAGGGCACCAACAATGCCGTCGTGCACGACCTCAGCCATAGCACCATCGACACACGCCTCACAATACACATCACATCATCATTGGGGACTCACTGCTAAAAGGTATTCACAGTGACAGAATGTCAGCAACGCCAGAGGACATAGTCACAGTAATACCACTACCAGGAGCTGAAATAGTCAGAACAACCAATGAAATAAGCCATCTCAACACAAATAATTCACAACACAAAACATCTCAGTTCTACAGTACACGTAGGGATAAATGATAGCACAAATGGATACACTATCAATCCACTAAACATCTCCAGAAAATAGTGACCATGTAAAACCAATATTCTCAAACACCTCTATATCTTTTTCCACCAGCAATGGTAAAGAACGCCAAACTGTAGATATATAATACAAGGTGCTATATAATTTCTGCCCTAAACATCATATTTCGTTAATTAACAACACACTTTTTTATCATTGTCAGGTGCGCCAAAAAACGATGCTATACATAGATGACGTCCAAATATATAAATTAAAAAATAATATGGTATGAAATCAGTTTTACAAGTAAACGGTACACATGAGACAAGGGACGTTTCGGGTTTTACCCTTCGTCAGCCACAGTTACGAACAGGTGACAAGGACAAGAACTACATATATGTGCTATAAAGGTCTATGATAATGAGGAAAACGTCAAATGAGCGATACAAGCAGATGAAACCACGCTGATGGGTGAAACGATAACAATAATAATGTAAGAAAATCGTGAAATCAGAAAGACATGTCGAAACAAGAAAGTAAATAATCAACGATACGAAGACAGAAATGAACAACAATATTAAAATGCGTAAAAAATAACTTTGCTGGATCCAGGAAAAGAACATTCAAAATGGCTGAAAAAATAAGGCGTCATGCGGAAGTGACGTATGAGCTAGTGACGGCTAAGAAAAGATAATTGAGGAAACGAAACGAACGGAAGCAAAAACAAGAACAGATAGAAAAATAACGACAGAAGCCACCAGAATTATGCAAAATGATGCTGGACATTCATCCCAGCAGGAGCTAAAACTTACTTACTTAGTCGTTCCCCTTCTACCGTGAGGTGTAGAGGTTTGGAAGAGAGAGCACCAGACTATCCAATCGGCTGTCTTCCTCCTGGCCTGGTTCCATTCTAGTCCTCGGTCCTTCAAAGATTGTCTAATGTTGTCCTCCCAGCGGACTCTGGGTCATCCTCGGGGTCTGGATCCTTGGCTCTTTGTTTCCCATGCTTGTCGTGGTATCCGATCTTCTCCCATTCTGCAGACATGGCCAAACCATCTTAATTGGGACTGTTCTACTTGGGTCTGCAGGGAGTAGGATTTCAGGCCTTCACGTATCGTCTGGTTGCGTACCATGTCTCTTCTTGTTACTTCAACCACCTTCCTCAGATACCTCATTTCTGAGGTCTGGATCTGGCTTTTATGGGTTGTAGTCATTGCCCATGACTCGCATCCATACGTCAAGACTGGGACATAGGTGGAGCGGTATACAGCTATCTTCGTTTTCTTACCAACCTCTCTCTTGCTGAGGAATCCTCGATTTATGGCCTGAAAAGGTCTCCCAGCTGCTGCTTTTCTAGTGGCCAACTCTTCTGTGATGCCTCCCTTTCGGTCTATAATAGCTCCGAGGTATTTAAAGTGGTCGACCTGCTCCAGGACCTGTTCTCCCAGCTTAATCTGATGTCTTCTTTCTTCTCGTGATATCACCATGGATTTTGTTTTAGAGCTGCTTATGACCATCCCTCTCTTCTCCAGCTCTTCCTTCCAGACTTGCAGGTTGGATTGGAGATGTGCCTCTGATTTAGCAATCAGGGCAATATCATCAGCAAATGCCAGCTCCGAAATATAGACCTGTCTCATCTTCCAGTACCCCACTGAATACTTTCTTGTTCTCTCCTTACATGCCTTGATGACATCGTCCATAAGGAGTATGAAGAGGTAAGGTGATAGGATATCATCTTGTCTTACACCAGTGGTGGTCCTGAACTCTTCTGACTTATGGTTTGCTGTCCTCACATAATTTCTGCACGACTTGTAGAAGCTCTGTATAGCATGAATCAGAGGTGCTGGAATATTCTTCCTTGCCAAACAGTCCCAAAGTTTGCTCCAGGAGACTGTTACAGTAGTTTTATTGATATCGTCTGCTAGAATTGGCAGTGCGCATCTTTAAGATCAATAGAATTAATATAAAGTGATTTTATACTCCACAGAGTAATGAACGCGAAAGACACGGTCAAATTATGACGTGTATGCGGTCGACAAGGTCACGCTTCGTGACTTGGTTACGGTACCCTTGTTACATTGTCCGTCGAGCCGTGAAGTTGTGTTTTTACCGCCTTCCACTATTGGGCTTGTTAATAGCCATATTGCAGTAAACAAATCTAAGGACTCAGGGTCAATACAGATAAGGATATATATAAATGAATTCATAAAGGTTTACGATTAACCTGGGTAAAGGAAGGATCTTTCATAAATAATTTGATTATATTGTCAAGACATCATGCGCTCATTTCTGGCTGTATGGAACCCAGCAGCACATGTATAAAGCCATGATGGTCTGTCGACATGAATGCAATAATGACACGAACGGACATGAATATTATGCAAGTAAATTCTAATGAACTATATGTGAATGTATACCTACGTGAATGTCTTGTGTGTGAACTGTAAATAAATTCATGGACTCTGAATTGAGGACTTTATCACATCGATACGTTACAGCTATTTGCTGCATTTGCCAATGTTGATGATTATGCAAATGAAGAACTCTTCTGATAAGAAAAATATGTATATATAATGATGAGCTCCGAAGGGAACGAATGCATTCTTGGACATTCAACGAATGATGAATGAATATAACGTTGACCCTTACTCCAAGATGATAAACGGACGAAGCACGCATTCGCGATTAAATAAAAATACAGAACCAGCTCAACCTTATCAGCTCACCTATATAACGTTATTTATCAGCTGGCGGCCAGATGTGGCGTGGATAATTTCAAAGATTACGGAGTTGAAAGAACTAAATTCCTTTCGAGCGAAAATGGACATTTTTTTGCATTTACACCTATGACGTCACATGCCCTTGACAACAAGATGAATCGTCTGTATCGATGTCAGCCGCATTCCAACGTCTTTCAAGAAAAGAATTTATAACAGCTCAATCAACCACATATCTAGAGTCAACTGTCACCATCATGAAATATGACCTCTATATACTGTCGGCGAAACAGGCACTGCACAATTTTATCAAGACAAAAAGCTAAGTAATTGTGTTAGACTTACGCTGTCAATTCCTGTTTGCTTTTCGCCGGCCTGTTTTTTGCAAATCAGTGTTGACTGTTGTTTGTGTATATCTATTATGTTGTATGTTACATGTTAGTGGGAGGTTGGGGTGGAGAATTAAAACCAATTTCATGGCTCCCTGGATGTCCGAATTGGTTTTAATCGATCGATAAGGCCGTTAAATAATCGCATTTGACGAAGGACACCTTTGATGACTTTCCGATGGATTATCCGTTCGTAGTTGCCATTATTTGACCTTGCATGTTAGGTGTCCAGTTCTGTGAATAACTGGTGTATTCTAGTGTATTCAGTGTCATTTTATTTAGTTTTGTATCATTGTTGGTAATCTATCTCGTTACTCCTGACCTTGCTATATTTAAGTTCATTTATATAATTGTGTCGTTGTGTAGTAAAGTGTAGAGTATTTGTCGAGTTGGACAATAGTAGTGAAATCGACAAGGGATAGTGGACTGACAGAGTTATAGATTACACACACAGAAAGGTGTAAATAGGAGATGGACTTGAGACAACCTGGAAGAAGATTTACCAAAATGATCTCTCTCTCCAAGCCTCAACTCACTTATGTCTGTCTAAGCACCTCCTGCTCTCTCTCTCTTTTCTCTTATCAAACATAGAGATTATAGTAAAGAGCTAAAAACAAGTTACTTATGGATGAAAAGGGTCGGGAACAGCGTATTAATAAATGTGTAAACTTTATTAAAGAAGAAAAGCATGGAATTAATGCATATCATCATACACAGCATAAATTACATCAATAATCAAAATATTCATCAATAGTCATCAATAATCATCAATAACCACCAATAATGCAAATACACACCCACAAACACACACACCACCAACACTCATAAAACCCTGTAGAACACGGAGAAAATAACTAAGCTGTCCGCCAGAGGGTCCGCTTTCGGGGACCAAAGGCGCTAGCTCCAGAAAGTGTCTTACCGATAAATATCCTTCAAGATGACTGAAGTGAAATACCAAACTTTCCTTGTCGGGCTAAACGTTGGTGACTCCCCTTATAGCGTGAGTGGGGCTGGAACTCTGTCTATCTTTCTTGCTGGCCAAATAACCGAACTGAGCGACAGCCTGTCCGTTTTTCGTGGGACCAAATGTGCTAGCTCCAGAAAGGGTATTACTTGTAGATCCTTCATGAGGGACTAGCCTACAAAACTGTCTTTGTTGGTGCTAAACGTTGGTGACCGCTACTCGCGAGAGGGGGCTGGAACTCTGTCCATAGATGGCTGCTCATACGTGCGAGGTTTTAAGTATGCAGAAAAATACACCAGAAAAAGTCACTTGAGGACAGAGAGTCCCAGGCGCGCTTATCCGGCGCTAGGCTCTGCTTGGCTGTAAATCCTGTTTAAACTGGTTTGGCTGTGGTTTGCTGAGTGCCCCGTTTAGGCACAAAAAGGCGGGTTATATGGAATTCTGCTATCGGCATGCTGGGCGGTTTTGATATTCTGGAAGCCGCAATGCTCTGGCTGGTAATCCAATAGGCGAGTAGAGAACTACTACTACATTTGGTGATTCCAGAATTAGCGTTGGCTCCGTTGCACTGCGTGAGCTTAACTTGGTGTTGACAAAAAGGGGTTTTGATTCAGGAACGGGGTTGACGATTCGTTGCTAGATGTATACAGAAACCCTCTAGATCGAAGATTATATGACTTTCTTCGCCTGACTGGAGTCTGCTCTAGCGATTCGGTCTCCCTGAAACTGAGACCCAAAAAAAAAACACCTTTTACCTCAAGCAAATAATAAATCACACTAACTTTATATAGAAAGTTTCGCTCCACTATGGGATTAAACTTATTGTAGTTATTGCTATGATAGTTTAGGGCTGTCTTTAACCATGTCTCCTGTTCCTTAAAAATATCAATTATCACCACGCGCCCGCATAGGCTTAATATCTTTTGTACACCCATGTAACTGTCATTAAATGTTCTGACAGCAAAATCTCCTCCTCTTCCCCCAGTCTCAACATACAGGAAACCTAACCTGTAGTTACAGTTAAATGAATATGCTTATTCATCTTACAACATTAAATGAATTTACATAAACAGATTACTGCCTTTGACATTACACAAATAAATCGTATGTCCCCTTCTGAAAATATATTAGCATTCCACAAAATGAGTACATAGACAAGGCAATGTTCTTGCTATAATAATACAGTTGTGGCTAAATCATAAGATATAATTATATCTATGCCTGGTGACTGCTTTCTGTGAAAGTTATAGACTAGTGCCTAGCCACACAGGTAAGCATAAAATGATCCTCCATTGCCACTAGAAATATCTATCAAAACGGAATAAGTGACTATCTCCAATAATCCAGAGTTATTACCTGCATCTCACTATTCAGTTTTTTTAGTGAACAATCCACACCTGACATTATCTTACAGAAATGACAGTTAATTTTGCTGACTCTTAACCCAATGGTACGCATTTGTGGACTGATTCTACGCCTAATATCTGTTACTGTAAGTTTAACATTTAACCCATGATAAACCGTAACAGTTTAAGCACCACTTAATTAAGGCCGTAGGCAGTGTAATCTTATCACTGAACTAAATTACTAGGAGAAGTCCTCAGAAATAAATTCACTTTCCTAACAGATATATATAAAAGCTAACATGAATCTAATATAATAATTATAAGATATGTCAACTCACCCCGAAAATGACTAGAACATAGGCAAACACATTCTAGCATTGTGTTAAAGTTTGCCTTATCTCATGGTGGTCATCTACGGGCCAGGAATATGTCACGAATGTCTTTGTCTATTAAACCCATCACTCTTATAGATTACAAAGGACGCTCCCCCCGGACACCTGGCCTGCATATTTCTTCAGAGGTATCGGCGTAATCGTAATACCGGGTAAGACAACGTTTTCAGAATCAACAACTTGCGAAAATTCCCCCAGAGAGACAATCATAATAGTATGTGCTCTTTGCTCATCTAAGGGCAAACAACCCACTAGCAGCGGTTGTTATCTCCCCCTGAAACAGATCAAACTCGCTACCCAGGCCTCAAAGAGTACTAGCCGCTCGTGATCAAACGTTTTAAAGCGACCAGAGAAATTCCCCTGGACGGACCAGGTGCGTGTTGTAATATTGCCGCTACGCTGACCGTTTTGACCAGTGGGAGATTTCTACTGAAAGTCAGAACGTAACCAACCTCGGGTGGGGTTTGAGAGGGTGAGAAAGTTTGGCCACGAAGGTAGAAAATGAAAGAAAAAGAAAATACAAAATGTCCAGGAAAACAGAACATTTAAAGGAGTAATCAAATTATGGACAAGATGGTAAAATAAATTTCGGTCACGTGACAAGTGCGCGCGCCCCCCCCCCCCCATTTTAAAGTTCGAGGAATACGGACAAAAATGACAGTAATTTATCTTTTCCATCGACGTCCATTACCTGTCATTGGAACATCCTATACTCATAAACCCAAATACGTATCCAATTTCTGTCTGTCTGTATGACTAGCTCCGAGTTCATTTCTTTTCTTCCCTCTGTCTAATAGACGTTCAGCGAATGGGATTTTGCGAGGCCAGTCGGCGCTGATGCCCTTCGTTTCCGTGTGAACCTGATCTTGGTTCCACCATTCGCTGTGCCTGTTTATGGTCCGGAAAATTATCCGCACCTGTTGTGGTTTTCGGCCCTGCCTGACCTCACTGGCCACTGCGTAGATAATCCGCCTGTTATGCGCGGTGTAATCATTGTTGGGCTCAGGCTGCTTATGTATATATTTACCTGTCACGGGCGTGGCCTTGAATAACCCTCTATAGCTGCAGTCTATCGGGAGTTTTCGCGCGCGTGTAACCCTAGTTGGCAAATAAAGCCGTTCGTTGGCCGAAGAAATGCTAGCATTTTCCTTCTGCCTCTCCCCACCTACTCCTCTGTTTCGGTGGGAGCATTGATCAATCTTCAGACCTGTGCCGTCCAAAGGTGGATCTGGAGCTTTCCTTGCCTTGCCAGTCACAACTCTGGCTTGGTCAACGGAAATGATCAAGTTGCTCTGTAATGGCCTGGCGGAGGCGACTACTTTGCTGTCCATCAGTGGGGTTGAGACCACTGGAATAATGCGATTTGAATGAGAGAACTCAGCTGCCTGAAGCAGAGAGTAATCGATCGCATTCTGGGGTTCTACTAAATCATAACAGATCTCCGTAGCTTCTAACCGTGTAGAAAGATAGGTAATATCTGCGAGTTGCAGAGTTTGTTGAGTCGCTTCACTGGTACTAGCATGACGTGAGCCAAGGCTCTCAACAATGGCTCCTTGTACAGTAGTAAGGCAGCTTTTCTCACTGTCTTCTGCCCTGAGAAGTGTGAGAGACTCAAATGGAATACCAGGGATCCCTTCGCCTGGAACCCTGTGTCCACCATAAACGTCAACTTTGCCCTCCCCTGAGGAAGTTACTGGCGTCAGTTGAACTTTGTCCTCCAATGCGAGATCCACTTCCTGGTTGACAGGCCCCGCAGACTGCATGCAAAAGACTGGACGGTTTGAGATCCCGTTAGATCGCGAAGTGCCCGAGAAAAAACTCTCGGTGTGTTTTTCCAACGTTCCTTGGAACGGTTTGGAAAGTTTACCCCTTTTAGCAGGCGACTTATTCTTGCACCTTTTAAGCTCAGGGTGATAAGAGGAGCGGCACCTCCTTTCTACGATCGTTGAGTTGGAGGGATGCGCCTCTGCATATGGTTTTTCGCTGTCCGGCCGGGAATCTTGCGAAATATAACGTGATAGGGTGTGGCTCCCTTTTCTCGACGTCACGTGTCGGTTAGGTGCTGCTCGGTCTGGAGCGTGAGAGGCTCGGGGTTCGCCGCTTGCCAGACGGGAACAATCCGTATTACAATGCTTGTTAGCACCTCTCTCACCTTTGTGCAGTTTCCATGCCTGGGAACGTTGCGTAATTTTCCCCGTGGCCTTAGGTCTGCTATCCCGACGTAAATTCTCTCCTTGTTTGGGCTTCGGATCCAAGTCCAAAGGAAAGTCAATTTTCTGGAGTTGGGGTTCGGTTTTAGCAGGCAAGTTTTCTTTCATGGGCGCAAGGTTTGCAGGGGCGTTGACCGTTAAGGGCACAGTAGAAGGGGAAGTAGAGTGACTACATTTAGTATCTGTTTCCATCCTCCGAATTTGGCTATCCAGTTCATTCATTCTGATTTGGTGTAGCCTGTCCCATTCTTGGCTTTCTCTGTCCCTTTCTTATCGCTCCATTTCCAATTGCTTGTCCCGTTCTTGTCTTTGCTTTTCCCTTTGCTTTTCATCTTCTATTACTTCTTCTACATGCTGTCGGGTGAATACTTCACTCTCCCCAGTTTGTTTACAGGACCATGCCAAGATTAAACGGCTGTCAAACCAATTGTCTACCTCGTATTGATCCTGCAGGCTTACTGCAAATTCTAGAAAGGGCTGGATTTCGATATCCTTGTACTCCATGTACTTAGCTACCTCGAGGGCAATCCTATGCACTTTATCTAGATCGGCCATTATATCAGGGTGAGCAAACACTATAGAAGAATAGAACCTAGAGATCTTAGTTACCTAGTCCACTAGGTGCTGATTAACCTAATAATCAATAAAATCTAGGCTAGCCTGGGAACTTTAAAAACCAAGAAAGTTTGTAGCTACTCTGATCGACAAGCACAAACCCCAAAAAAACTCTAAAAAATGTAAGTGATGTAAAACTTATTACTATCACTTCACCCCAGTTCTGTCAGTACTAAGCTATTGAGAGTTCCGAATGAACACCCTCCCTTGGTACAGATGCAAGCTAGTAACTGACTATCTGTAGCTTCTTATCTCAGATTAAAGAGCTACTCCTGAAAAATTATTAACCCTTAAAAAATTTTTTTTCTGACTTTACAACAATAGTCGTCAGATTTGTCAACGAAAAACTCAGCAGTGATACCATCAACCTTTACCAGCTGTCTCATGTGTAGCATGAACAATAAATGTAACTTAATATTTATGATTGCTGTGGAGAAAAAACACGCTGTTCCGACTTCCACCCAAAAGAAATAGTTCGAAATGTCTAGAGGAAAGAAATTCCTATAATCTGCCAAACACTAAACTCTAAGAATCAAGATAGAATCTTGCGAAAGATTCCTACCAGACTGCAACCTCATCTGTTGCGATTGCTGCAGATGTAGTTCAAATTCCGCGGCGAGACCCCATTAATTGTCGTGGTTGAGTAAAGTGTAGAGTATTTGTCGAGTTGGACAATAGTAGTGAAATCGACAAGGGATAGTGGACTGACAGAGTTATAGATTACACACACAGAAAGGTGTAAATAGGAGATGGACTTGAGACAACCAGGAAGAAGATTTACCAAAATGATCTCTATAAATAGCAACTAGTTGGTTCGATCGGGGCCATTTAATTTTAAAACTTAATACATAGCTGACCGAAGTAAAGACAGTATCGACCACGTCTTTTGCCTTCCTGGACTTGAAAGCAGTTCTAGATCCTTATGTGGGCCAGATTCAGCGTGTGCATGTGTGCATAATTACCTGAGGGTAAGAAAGATATCTTTATTTGTATATTTTGTTAATTATTGATAACCAGCCAAACAGGTTCAGTACCGATTCAAAAGTGAAACTGCAGAACGGATGTGTCACGGTCACATTGACCTAAATGGTGGCAGTGTGTAGTGTTGGAAACATGCTCGCGATGCGAGAGAAACTGAAAAGAATGTGTATAATGTTTGAAACTATGGCATAATTACGACCAGTAAGTTGTAGTAGGGAATTAACTTTGTATTTTCGTCTAGAGCGATCCATTGTTACAAGATACTGTATTAGGCTTACAGGAATTGTCGGCATAAAGAAATCAAGCTGTTACATATTATTTTGTACTCAACCTAATTATCGCACGGAAGCCAAGCATGGGGCTCAGGACAGTAACAGGGAATCCATACAGGAAAAGATAATCACAGGAAACAGACAGTAGAAAGGAAATTATATGTCTAGTGCAACCTGTTAGCACAATATCTGAAGGGTAAGTTGTGACGTCCTTTATGTGTATGTGGGTTAAAACAAATGCCTTCATAGAATGTGGTTATCCTTGATTCCAGGTTCGATCTCAGTATATTGAAGAGTTCTCTGGCCATTGTTACGGGAGGCTGCTGGAGACCACAGCTCGGCATAAGTCAGGAGCTTTATCCAGCAGTGTTTTCCTCAAGTAGATGCAAATTGTTTGGTCATGACGAGGGCAGAGAAATTCAACAGCAGCCACAGATAAGTCACCAGCCAGAGACATAATTTCAGAAGCTCACACAAGTTGAACATAGACAGTATACTTAAACTTACCCTTAAATGATGACAAGAAATAGACATATAAACTATCTACATACTTAAAGCCAACATTCAAGAGACAGTAATTATAAAGTGAAAATAGCTTCCTGTGAAAAAGATGCCTCATGGACCGAGATTTTCCTGTTATTTATTTTAAAGTGTAAAAGGCCGTCATTTCATTTTTTTTTAGTATTCCTGACCTGAAAAGATTGAGGTTCCGGAAAATTAAATTGTATATATAATTTCCAACAGTCTTGCTTACAACGTTATTATAGTTAAAGTTCTGTTTTAGAATTGTGTATTAGTAAAATTTAATTTATCCCTAGACATAGATTGAGTCAAATAAAACAAAAAAATACTATACAATTTTACTTTTGGTGAGATCTAAAGAGGTAGCAGTTAGGGGCCCAGAGAACTCCATCATCATCATTCCTTACTCTGTGAATTTACATAGCTTGACCTCACCTTGATTGTCTATACACCCTTGCTCTTTTCAGAGAAGGGGGTATTGCTTATAAGACCAATCTCTTATCTGGCACTATACTGGTATCCTCTGATACACCTATTTGTCCGGGATATTCTATAATTTAGTAACATCAAAACCTCTTATGACATATTGGGGTCCTGTCTGGGATTTTTCCATCATACTCGGGGGCTTTGGCTATAGAGAATAGTAGACAAAATAAAACTAAAATACAATAAATCAACTATTGGTGAAGTGAATGAGCTGTCACTGGTTATAGTTAAGTTAGTTAGTATTTGCTAATTTATAACATAAGTGTTGATAATTTGTGTATGAGTGAAAGAGAATGGCAGACTTGGCAAAATTTAGATCTGCTACAGTACAGGCGGCAAAATACTTTGGCCTGAGTGAGGACGCGATGATTCAGTATGTTACTACTGAATGTGATAAATTTATAGATAGGGAAGATAGGAGGTTAGAAGCAGAGAGAATATTACAAGCAGATAATGAAGCGAAAAGATTACAATTAGAGGCTGATAGGGAGGCTAGGAAATTAGAGGCTGATAGGGAGGCTGAAGTCAAAAGATTACAATTAGATTCTGAAAAGGAGGCTAGACAGATGGAGGCTGAAAAGGAGGCTAGGCAGATGAAGGCTGAAAAGGAGGCTAGGCAGATGGAGGCAGAGGAAAAGCGTTTACAAAGAGAACATGAGTTAAGACTATAAGAAATGGAACTTCAAGGACATATTCCAGATAATGGAAGCAGCCCAACTACATCTGACACTAATGCAAGTCAGGGGGCCTCAAACTCAGCCATGAATTTTCATTTAGATCCTTTTGTTTTGAAAGAAGATGACATTGAATCTTTTCTAAATATATATGAGAGACTATATACTAACTATGGGCTAGAGAAAGAAAAGTGGAGTTTAAAACTATCACAAGGGTTGAGGGGAACTTCGTATGAAATTTTCTACAAATTAAGTAGAGAAGATCAAGAAGACTATGACCTCCTAAAGCAAGCATTGTTAGTTAGATATGAGAAGAATGCTGAATTTTATAGAAAGAAATTTAGAACTACTAAGCTTCTGTCTGGAGAAACATACCACCAATTCTCTGCAAGACTAGAAACCTACTTGGCGAAATGGACTGCTCTGGGGAAAGCCCAAGACCTGAAAGAAATGGTCATGATGGAGCAGTTAAGAGAGTCCATGGCTCCAGACTTGATAAAATTTCTCATGGAACAAGGTGCCGAGAGATTGGGGGAGATTCTCAATGTTGCTGAGAGATATCAGGCAGCACAGAAAGAAGTAGCTGGCATTAGAAAGAAACAAACAGATAGTAATAAAACACCACCAGACCAGAATGATTATAACAATAGGGATCAACCACCTAGAGTTGAACAAAGTTATGACAGGCCACGATTTGATAGAAACCCTCATGTACAGGACAAAAGGTCCTATCGCCACAGTGATAAGTGGTGTAAAAATTGCCGTATGGGAAACCATAATACAATTGAATGTGGTAGGAAAGTTCCTCCATATCACGCTGCATGCATGATAACAGTGGACAAGGGAAGGAAGAAACTGAGAGACAGTCAGATAGATCTCCATCATCCCACCCCCATTTGTGAAGAAGTGGTATGTAATGGTGCGAATGTGAAGTGCCTTTACCATTCAGGTTTGGAATATGACTCAGTTGTGAGTACAACCCTGGTGCACCCTGACCAGTATACCACAGACAAAGTGGAGATACAAGGGGCATTGAAGGATACAGCCACCATGACACTTCCCGTAGCCCAAATAAATGTCAAAACAAGGTATGTGGAAGGAGTGATAAGAGCAGCAGTGTGTGACGAACCTAATTACCCGCTAGTGTTAGGAAAGAGATATGTGTTTCTAGGGAGCACTATAAAACATGTGATCATGGCAACACTCCAGGTCAGGTCGACCCCTAGTAAGGAGGAGGAACCACCACTAAATATTCATCCTAAACAGATGAAAAAAGCCCAGGCAAAAGATAAATCATTGAAACCATGCTTTGGCAAATTGCCAACCAGCCATAACAACCCTAAGAATGGAGAATTTTATTTAAAGGATGGACTGCTTTACAGGAAAGCTGGAGCAGGACCCAAAGGATATGGACAGTTAGTACTGCCATGGAGATATAGGGAAAAGGCTATGAAACAAGCACATGTTGTACCAGACGGTGGACATCAGAAGATGGGTACCACCTGTCACAGGACATCTGTAAAATTCTACTGGCCAAATGTAGCTGGGGACATTGCCCAGTATGTACAAAGTTGTGACCAGTGTAGCAAGGTACATTCCACATGTTGGAAAAATAATAATCAGATGCTAGAAAAGCATTGTGGCAAACATGGGCCTGAAAGTAAAAGGAGAAATAAACATGATAAGGTAGATGTAGTGGATAAGATGGCACTTTTTCACAAACAGTCTTCCAATAAAACATTTACAATGGCAACTCTATGTATGGCACAAGGAGTAAAAATAAACACAGATCAGTTTCACCCGACACACGGTAGATAGGAATTCTTGGAACTGGCTAAAAATAGAAATGACGTTAATGGGCCAGCCTTGAAACTGAAACTGCGGGGAAACCCCAGAAGAAAAGTTGGGAGTGGGCGTTTGGACAATTGTAAAAATATTCAGCTCGCTTCACTGACTGTGCATATTTTTCTTCACTAAATTTTAAAACCCTCGAAATAAACCATACCTTACCAGTCAGTTGTTATCATCACGCATTGAAGGAAATTTTACCACCAGCGGCGAAATCAAGGAGACCATATCATAGTCACCACCTATATCTAAGACGGTGCCATCCCGTAGAACCTTCCTTTTAACCTAACTAAAACAACGAACACTTAGTCTTCACCTTCCAGCGATTTCGGGACTGTACTAACTCAAAAACCCTGATAATCTGGGGCTGGACCCAGAAGAAAAGACACTACCTATGTCAAGTGTTTAATTGAGAATTTGTATTTCTATGGAGTGCCAGATTCTACGATCGCTAAGTGTGTGTGAGCATTTGAGTGTGGGCCCTCACGAGCGTGCATGAATGACAGGAGATTTAATTTTTGCAAACCATTTGTTAATTTGCCTACCGGGTAGTACTTTTACTGTATACCCTGCATTGTTCCTTTTAGTGGGGATTCTTGTTAACTCTGTTTACCCCCCCCCCCCACCCCTTTTTCATTTGCTTAGTAAAGGGAAAAACAATTGAGGATAACAGGATTTTTTTCTACCACCCATACCTAGTATTGTAACACCTCTTTTCAGAGTAATTAAATTTACTGTTGGGTTACATTACCTATTTTTCTGATAACTACCTATCTTTGGACTGGGTTTATCTTTGTCTATTAAAAGCGGGAAGGGCGTAGTCGATACTACTCTTCATCCCCACCTTGTTATTTGTATTTTCTGTACCTATGATATTTTGCCTGTAACTAAATGATAAATGTTGTTACTGATTTAAATGATAATAAGCAGCATAAACTTATTTAGTACTGTGTTGGAATACCCAAGCCCAAATTACCCATATCTGATTAACATAGACTGTATTCACGTAGCGTCCGTGTGTTTGAAGCACCAAATTGGTGTGAGCGCTTGAATGTTTGATACTGGCAAATAATTGTTTAGCCAGGAGAGTTTTTACGGAGTAGATTGGGAGAAACAGATTGTCGTAAAAGAGTCTGTCCTTATTCTCCCCTGCACTCTGTGAAGCAACTATTTACTTTCTAACCCTTATTATCACTGAGCCTTCACCATCATTCTCCATTCTAAACGGCACCACTATTTCTAAGACTCTTTCTCTCAAAATAAATTTAAGACAAACAACATATATTTAAGATAGGCCGACCAAAAACAACCTGGCGGAGGACTGTGGAGGCTGAGATGCAAAGAATGAACCAGAGTTGGGGCACTGTACGAAGGATGGCCACCGACCGAGCAAAGTGGAATCAATTTGTTGTTGCCCTACAAGACGCCACTAGGCATGATGGCCACTGACTGCTTTGACGGTCGGCGGTTAAGGATCAAAGAAGAAGAAGAAGAACATATATTTACAGTTTCAAATTACAATGACAACTTTAAAAAAACAATGAAAATCAAAAACAACCAAACAAAACATACATAAAATCCCTCTTCAAAAATATCAGACTAAAGTAGTATATAATCAGAAGTCATGAAATATTGGAACAGTCCCCGACTGAATGAGTAGGAAATGAGCGTGGTTTTAGATTATGTAACAAAGATTAGTAGCTCAGATGTAATGGAGTGAAGTGTTACAGACTTCACTGTACTAGGTCCAGCATTATAAGATGGAGTGACTAGTTCCCTTCCTCGCTGTCTTTGTCTTCATATCTCCAGAGCAGAATTAAGTCCACATTTACAGGCTGTTTTGGCTAGAATGTGACGCTACCAAGTTCTGAACCCTTCCTAAAAATTACATCAAATAAATGTAGATAAGGTTTTCTACTTTATGCAACAGCTAGAATATGTACATGAGCGTCATTAACCAAATCAGCAGATAGATAGATAGATAGATAGATAGATAGATAGATAGATAGATAGATAGATAGATAGATAGATAGATAGATAGATAGATAGATAGATAGATAGATAGATTGTTAGATAGATAGATAGATAGATAGATAGATAGATAGATAGATAGATAGATAGATAGATAGATAGATAGATAGATAGATAGATAGATAGATAGATAGATAGATAGATAGATAGAACGAACGAACGAACGAACTTTATTTTCAAAGGGTTAAGAATTGGGCACGCAGGCCCGTCTGACATTCTGCCCTTCCTCTCTCTCTCATCATATATACTATATCCTTTCATCCTCACATTTACTATAAGCATAATTAAGGCATTTATCATTATAAAAGTAATATTACATTTGCAATAATCATCATAATTAAAGTACGTTTTTAACATTAAAAAAGAATAATAATAATAATAATGAATGTAAAAATAAAATAAATAAAAAAAAACATTAATACATAGATTAGATAGATAGATAGATAGATAGATAGATAGATAGATAGATAGATAGATAGATAGATAGATAGATAGATAGATAGATGGATAGATGGATAGATAGATAGATAGATAGATAGATAGATAGATAGATAGATAGATAGATAGATAGATAGATAGATAGATAGATAGATAGATAGATAGATAGATAGATAGATAGATAGATAGATAGATAGTTTATGGTGGTATATAATAAGAACTCGTGACATTTTGGGAATCCGCTGCTGAATGACCTGGGACTTAGTGTGTTGTCAGCACATGCGGAAAATGTTCCCACAGGTGAGCAGCTTTGAGTCCCAAACAGATACTGCCACAGGGAGTGAATTGTTTACGCCTCCACTATACGAGATCCAGCTTTATGACCTATGCTCCTTAGGGAGGTAAAGGGTATTGACTGATAGATAAGAATCGTGCATATAGGCCCGTCTTACATTTTGCCCTTCCTCTTACTCATCTTTTATTGCTAGTTATTCAGACATTCTCCATACTTAAGGTGTTAGTTTAATGGCGATGCAACATTATAAGTAGTATAAAAGCATACATTTACAGTATTTGATTACAATTAAGAAGTAAGATATAAAAATGAAAAACTAGATCATTAGACCCTCCATACAGTATATTAGATAATAATTCGAAATATAATCCCTTAGGGTGGCATATAATTGGCACTCATAATGTATTTGAACAGTCTACGATTATATGAGTAGGGACTGTGCATGTTTTTAAGATCATGTGGAAGATTGTTCCAAAGATGAGCAGTTGAGTAAGCCAAGCTCTTCTTGAACAAATCTAGCCTGGGCTTGGATAGATAGATAGATAGATAGATAGATAGATAGATAGATAGATAGATAGATAGATAGATAGATAGATAGATAGATAGATAGATAGATAGATAGATAGATAGATAGATAGATAGATAGATAGATAGATAGATTTTTTTTAACCAGCTGCACTGGGGAGCCTGTGGACTTTCCTTCCAACCCGGTCAGGAGCTTCGATACTTCCCATCCACAGAGGCTTTATCTCAGGAGCCGTTAAGGTTATTCAGTAAAAATTCCGGTCGATGACACTTTTTCAAATGCCCACGCCCGGGCTTAAACCTGTAACACCTGATCGCCAGCGCATTGTAGTAACCGTTACACCAGCGCGGCTCCCATAGATAGATAGATAGATAGATAGATAGATAGATAGATAGATAGATAGATAGATAGATAGATAGATAGATAGATAGATAGATAGATAGATAGATAGATAGATAGATAGATAGATCAGTGCGAGTTCGTATTTTTCAGGGGAGTTTACTAAGGTAAGTTTATATGTTTAAGGGACAGAATTTTGTAAATTTAAAAAATTAATTTAGAAGTGACTATTAACTTAGTTTAATCTATAAATAATTTAAGTTTGCTTTTTTTTCTTTTTGGCAGCACAATTTTATGTATTCCGTGAGAAATATTTCAATTTTTAAATCTTGTAATCTTTTTGACGTCTCGTGTTTTTTTAAAGAATACATGTTACAAGAGCAGGCTAGGTATTCAATAATTTTTGTATATTTGCATTTGTAACTTTTAATAGATAATTTTTTGACATTATGAATAGTGAGAAGATTTGCAGATTGTTATATATAGGAGGCAGAAGTCTCAAGAGTTAAAACGGCCCACGATAAGTGGAACATTTTTTTCAAGCCTTCAGACCACCGAATACCCCACTTCGTCAACCTCAAAATGGAGGGCCCGACGGAAAGAGTTCAAAGAGTGTGGGTATCGCTACCAGGAAGAAGGACCCAGTGTGCCATCTGCGGGGGTGACGACCATTGGGTTAGTCAATGCCCAAGGAAGAGGGCGGCCCCCACTCAAACTCAAGCAAAACAATTGAGGAAAGAAGAAGTGGTGGAGATTGACAAGACACCTGCAGAACAGAGGACAACTGCGTCCTCTGCCCTAGAGAGCTCCGAATCCGGAGAAACCAGAGACATGGAGGGTTACACACAAGTTCTCACAAGGGAAGAAAAGAAAGAAATAAAAGAGAGCAGGAAGAGGCTCCTAATTCAGGCGAGGGAGCCTGTAAGAACCAAAGAGGGGAGAAGAAGTGACAGCAAGTCACCAAACAAGCGCTCCCCTAGCCGAAGGGAGCTACCACCATCACCGAAGGTGCCTACACGGGAGTCTTCTCCATGTTACGAGTCTATGCCAATCATAGATGGGTTAGAGCTGAACGAGGGCCATCCTGATGATCCAAGCCAGACCTCAGTGATGTCACAGGGGAAGCTGTTTCCCAGTTGGGCAGCAGCATCAGCAACTGACGAAGAAGCCATGGAGTCCATCATGACGCAGGCCAGTATGTTTCTTGATGGGCAAGACCTAGAAGACGTGAGCGACGGATGAGTCCACCCCTTCGAGCCTCTCTTCCCTGCACTGGGGGCCAGTGCGAGCCTGAACTTTTGATGTTTCAAGGGTCAAGCTTCAGGCCAGCGTGTGAGATGTCCCCCCTCAAGTGGACACAAGTGCTAATGTCAAAAATAAAAATAAAAATAATAAGAATGTATTTTATTATATTAAAGTGTGCCAACACCTATAGTTCAGGAGTGGTGTTAGAATGTATTATTATGAGTTGTGTTATTGTAAATAGTTTTTTGATAATTAGTTTGTTCACAAATACACACACTTAAACATGCGCACAGTTTCCTTTAAGCAGACCACCCCCCCCCCCCCCCCCCCCACCCCCCCCCCCGTACTGGGGTGGGAGGTTTAGGCGACGCGGTTTCATCTGTGTCTAGACTAAATTATCAGTGCAGAACGAATAGTCAGCCCCAGATCACTATTCCGTCAGGCAGTCATGTAACTAGGTTAGCAGGTCAGCCTTTATGCACCGCTTCGTCGAGTAATGCAAACATGAATGTGTCGAGTGACCTAGTTACGACAGAAAGCGGTCAGCCGACGGGCACCGCTATGCTGTGTAAACCATGTGTAACAAATGACCAGTTTACTACTTTGCCTCCTAAAATCATTCAAACACATAATAAACCATCAACTAGTGTTGTATTGAGTAACTCACCTGTAGCGAGTAGCCAGCCTCAGACCACTACTCAGCTTTGCAACTTAAAAAAGACGGACGGTTCGCAAGCCCCCGTTTTGTCAAATAGTTTAGATATGGCAAGTGGCCACTCTGCCACTTTGCCATGTAGACAGTTTGCAACAAGTGGCCAACCCTCAGATACCACTTTGTCAAGCAGCCTAGTTGTTATATCCCTCAATATCAACGGTTTGAGGAATAAGCTAGAGCACGTTATCAAACTGATTAAAAAAGAGAAACCCGACTTTTTGCTTTTGCAGCAAACGGGAATTACTTCTGGTTATCATGCCGACCAGATAGTAACTAGGTTAGGACTGAAGCATGGCTGGTTCGCCCGGGGCACCTGCCATGGGGGTACTGCCATCCTCCAAATAAATGAAGATTGGGAAGCAGTACATTATAGAACAGACAATTGTGGCAGAATTGTCATAATTCAAATACAAAATAAACACAACAAACAAGACACACACACACTGGTAAACATATACTCACCTGCAGTATACGCTGACCAACCTAAGTTTTATGACGGACTGTATGACATTATGGATAGGTATTACAAAGGAGCGAAAATAGTGTTAGGAGGAGATTTTAATTGCGTTTTGACCGATTTAGATAAGAGTTCCTTTGGCCCTGAATTTAAAAAAAAAGGAAATTGAAACATCCCTACTAAAACGACGTTTACAATCTATGATCGACAAACATAACCTAGTAGACGTGTACAGAAAACTACAGCCGCAAACACAAGCTTTCACTTTTCATGACAAAAGAAACCCATACTTTAGACGAGCTTCTAGACTGGATAGAATATATGCATCAAACAGTTATAACATACAAAAAACTCACCACATAAAAAATACTCTTAAATTTACAGATCATCAAGCAGTATACACAGTTTTAAGTACGGGACACATATATACAAAATTAAAGAGATCCCCGTATTGGAAATTCAACAATAACTTGCTAAAAATACCTTTTCCACAGATACAATAACACAACTCATTCAGGGTTACACACAGGATATCCCCAATAACAACATTGCAGAATATTGGGACCTGCTAAAAAACACAATAAGGGACAGAACACAGACTTTAGCAACAACAATACACAGGGCTTTTAAGAGGGAACAAAATATATTAGAAGACGCAATAAGTTTAACAAAGCAGATAGACAAATCTAACCCACACATTCATTCTTTAGAAGAGCAGTTAGACCTGTACAAACAACACACATACCAAGGAAATCTCCTTAGGTCAAAATTAAATACTATTACACAAGAAACACCCAGTAGGCAATATTTAGCGATTGAGCAAAATGTACAACACAGTAGACAGATCCACGAATTACTTGACATGAATGGAAAGCATCAGACAGAAGACACTAATATTAGGCACGCTTTTTTTGAATACTACACACAATTATACACTAAAGAACCAACTAACGTAAACACACAGGATAAATTTCTACACTACACAAAACGTTTAAGTGATGATGAGAGCAGGAAATTAGACGAAACTTTAACTTTAGAAAACTTAAGGGAAGCGATTAGTACTTTCCAGAAAAATAAATCACCCGGCCCAGATGGGTTAACGGCAGAATTTTACTTCTTCTTTTTCCCAATTTTAGGCCCCCTTTTATTTAAAGTATTTGAGGAAGCTTTCCAGAAAGGAGAGCTTCCGAATAGTTTAAATGAATCCTTTATTACTTTAATACCTAAAGATAATGCTGACAGAAAGTCAATAAAAAATTACAGGCCTATTTCGCTTTTAAATACTGATTATAAAATCTTGGCCAAAGCTCTCACTCTGAAACTTAAATTATTCATGAAGAATTTAGTACATCCTGACCAACAATGTAGTGTACATGGAAGGAACATTTGTAGACATACACACTTCATAAGGGATTTCATTACATACACGCATGATAGACAGTGTCAAAGTGCAATACTATCACTAGATCAGGAAAAAGCCTTTGACAGGGTATCACATTCCTTCCTACACAAAACTTTACAAGCAAACAACATAGGTACATACTTTAGAACATGGATAGAGATCTTATATAAAAAAACCCACAGTAGAATACTAATTAATCACAGTTTAAGTGACCCAGTTAGGCTGACACGATCAGTGAGACAGGGTTGCCCTTTGTCTCCCCTGTTATACGTTTTAACACTAGAACCATTGCTGGAAAAAATAAGACAAGACGTAAACATCATGGGGACTTTTATACCCGGGCAAGGGGAAAGGAAATCATTAGCGTATGCTGATGATACTTTATTCCTTCCAGCAACTGTAGATTCCATAAGAAAGATATTAGAAACCTTTACAGAGTTTGGATACGCTAACGAATCCAAACTAAATATTCAAAAATCTAGTTTAATGGGATTAGGTAAATGGGCAAATAAGACAGATTTCCCCTTTCAGTTAACGCAAGTTAACAGAATCAAAATTTATGGGATAAACTATTCTTGTAACCCCCACGACCCTAATACAGAGACATGGGTAAAGTTGGTAGATAAAATTCAAAACATGTTAGAGAAATATAAATACAAGACAGCTACTATTTTTGGGAGAAGTATCATAGTGAACTGTTTCATTATGCCAAAAATTATATATACAGCTAATATTCAAATCATACCAAAATCAATTGTAACTAAATTTAATGTACTGATTAGGAATTTCATTTTTAAGAGCTCTTTTAAAAATATTAAACACGTAACTCTAATACAACCTAAGCACAAAGGGGGGATAGCTTTACAAGACATTAACACTAAGATTAAAGCTTTAAGGGTTAAATATATAGGGGAGATTATAAAAAATCCAGGTCTTTACCCATTAGCACACTACTACATTGGACTTAGGTTAATTAAATTACACAAGTTAGAAAATAATCAACCACATTTCTTTGGGACCCCACCACCCTTTTATAGGATATGCTTACAAAATTTAAAAGGAAACGAACAGTTAGTAAAGCAAGACACCAAACTCATATACAAATTATTAGTAGCAGCACAGGAACCCTATTTAGGTACACGGAATTAGCGAGGGTACAATCTTTTCATAACAGACTACACGCAAAGCTTCACAAACATTCACGCTTTAAACGTTAAGCCACAAGCCAAACAAGTTACATTTAGGTTACTGTACGGTTTAACACCTATCATGAGTAAGCATTCAGCAATGAAAGCAGGCATGGCGCCTCCAAATTGTAAACTGTGCAGTAACAACACAATAGAAACAGAGGACCACTTGTTCTACACGTGTAGGACAGTGGTCCCTACATTAAACAAACTAAGAACACTGATAGCTTCCAAAACACCAGGATCACTCAACATGTACCAAGCGGTCATGTTGAATACATTACCGACTTTACCGAGACAGACGGAGCTTACACTCCTAACCTTATTAGCAGAATTTAGATACTTAGTATGGACGTGTAGGAACAGAGCTGTACATGACGGCATACATTATGACAGTACAATATTCACACAAATATACGAACGTACGATGCAACACATAACAGAACAAATTTGAAATTTTTTGCTGTTTTGTAATAAATAATTAAAAATCCTTGTTGACCCTTCGGTCGTCATACAAAGCAGGTAGCTTTGGTTGTAAATACTACATAACATATGTCCTCATCTCATGGTAGGGTGTCATCATCATTTAGTAATGTACCATCAATCAATTTCATCTTCATTCATCATCCAATAACATGTACCTTTGTGAACTTTAACTTGAATAAAGTTTATTTGGGGAGGGGGGGGGGAGGGGGGGGGAAGGGGGGGGGGTGATCGTTAGTATGGTTTATTGTTATATTGTGTTATCTTTAGTATGTTTATCTTTAGTATGTGATATTGTTTAAATAAT
Organism: Oreohelix idahoensis; assembly: GCA_024509875.1. Classification (NCBI taxonomy): domain Eukaryota; kingdom Metazoa; phylum Mollusca; class Gastropoda; order Stylommatophora; family Oreohelicidae; genus Oreohelix; species Oreohelix idahoensis. The sequence goes on from JAMPIV010020264.1 coordinate 76,761, forward strand.
TTCGTATTTTATATTATTATATTGTTTATTATAGTTATTAACTTGTCGAAATGAGAGTTTGGGGAGAGGAGCGGGGGGGGGGCGGGGTGTTTACTTTACTTTACTTTATTATGTGATATTTGTAAAAATGTTGTAAATAATATGGATATATTTTGACCTGAATAAAGGTATTTAAAAAAAAATAAATATATATATATATATATATATATATATATATATATATATATATATATATATATATATATATATATATATATATATATATATATATATATATATATATATATATATATATATATACGCCCTTCATTCATTGAGAAAGAATTAGAAATGCAGATTATTCCAAACGTAAAATCGTTTCGATGCGAGTCACAGGCAACAACTACAACCCACAGAAGCCAGATCCAAGCCTCAGAAATGAGATATCTGAGGAAGGACTGAAGTAATAAGAAGAGATATGGTCCACAACCAGACGATACGTAATGGCCTAAAAACTCAACCCCTGCAGATAAGTAGAACAGTCCTAACAAAGATAGTTTGGCCATGTCTCCAGAATGGGATAAGATCGGTCACCCCGACAAGTATGGGAAACTAAGAGCCAGGGATCAAGACCTCCAAACGTCCGCTGGGAGGACAGCATTAGACAATCTCTGAAGGACCAAGCACTAGAATGGAACTAGGCCAGGAGAATGACAGCCAATATAGTATGGTACTCTCTGTTCCAAAACTCTACACCTCACGGTAGAAGAGGAACGACTAAGTAAGCAGTATGTAAGTAAACTTTGAAGACTGAACGCCATCGAGGCAGAGGATGCATGGTATGAAATAGTAATGCAGTGACACAAACTTTGAACTCTTTGAAACAGACATTACAAAAAATACAACAACATAAATAGTTTTGTATAAAGCAGTTAAACTCAACATCTTTCCAAAAATTACTCCATGCATTAAAGTTCAGTTACTTACACTTTTGGCAGAATATAGACATCTATTATGAATTTGCAGAAATAGAGCCGTCAATGAACAAAGGATTCTCAATTCAAAACGTTTTCTACATATATTCACACAGAAAACAAAAAATTAAATCATTCCACGTAGTTTTTTCAGGTAAAACAAGCACTATTAGCGTGCTTAGATAGATAGTGTGACATTAGATTTACTAATGGTAAAAAAGAAAGTATTAGTAGCGTAGGTATGTATGTTTATACTTATATATGTGTATGTATGTGTGTTTGGGCTTGTACCAACGCATGTTTCTGTGTCCGTGTATTTGCAGTTACATTTCTTTATAATTATTTTGACTGAATTGTAACGTCCATTATGTGAAATATTTTTTAATGTGTATTGTAAACAAATTCACTTTTGAGAATTAAAAACAAAATCTTTCTTTTTAAAATAAAAGAGAAGGTTTGCTTCTATCCCGAGTGAACCAGCTTACCTATTATCGTATTCAAAAGCCATATTCCAGATAAGTAGCATCTCCCTTAAATCTTACTTTATCTGTAGTTTACTTTTTGTACTTGTTAATTGTTTTTAATATTAATTATTGACTAGGAGGATTAGTTATCTATTAGCTATAAATATGAGTGCTTCTTCTTTCTTCTTCAAGCACCGTGCATAGTGGCGTAAAAGATCATGTCTCTCCACAACTTCCTGTCTCCAGTACAATTTATCAATTCTGCTGTTGAAATCCCTTGAAACAAACATTGAAAACATTTACACAGCACAATCAAAATGAAAGAAAAAAGAACATTTCATAAACATTGAAAACGTATAAAGAAAACACATCCCAAAAACGAAGGTTATTTAACTTACTTACTTAGTCGTTCCCCTTCTACCGTGAGGTGTAGAGGTTTGGAAGAGAGAGCGCCAGACTATTCTATCGGCTGTCTTCCTCCTGGCCTGGTTCCATTCTAGTCCTCGGTCCTTCAAAGATTGTCTAATGTTGTCCTCCCAGCGGACTCTGGGTCGTCCTCGGGGTCTTGATCCTTGGCTCTTTGTTTCCCATGCTTGTCGTGGTAGCCGATCTTCTCCCATTCTGCAGACATGGCCAAACCATCTTAGTTGGGACTGTTCTACTTGGGTCTGTAGGGGGTGGCATTTTAGGCCTTGACGTATCGTCTGGTTGCGTACCATGTCTCTTCTTGTTACTTCAACCACCTTCCTCAGATACCTCATTTCTGAGGTTTGGATCTGGCTTTTATGGGTTGTAGTCATTGCCCATGACTCGCATCCATATGTCAAGACTGGGACATAGGTGGAGCGGTATACAGCCATCTTCGTTTTCTTACCAACCTCTCTCTTGCTGAGGAATCCTCGATTTATGGCCTGAAAAAAGTCTCCCAGCTGCTGCTTTTCGAGTGGCCAACTCTTCTTTGATGCCTCCCTTTCGGTCTATAATAGCTCCGAGGTATTTAAAGTGGTCAACCTGCTCCAGGACCTGTTCTCCCAAGGTTATTTAACACTCTTACTTTATCACTGATGCTCCTAATGGTCTTCTTGCGCTTAGAAACACTGGGATGAAACTTGCACTGCGTTTGGATGCCATTATTCATTAAAAAAATAATCAAAAGCAGCGCAAACTGCAAAAAAACATGGATGAAAAGATGCTCGACAAAGACAACGTGTAAATACAACGAAAGCCGCGAGAACAAGGACGTAGCCTCTCTTTGCTGGGTCTCCATCTGCAACGCTGCGTGGTAGGCGTCCCGAAATGTTTTGCTAACTGCTCGTGGCAGTGAATACTCGCGAGGTGCACGAAAATGGCAAACATGGGTTACACATTATCTCGCGCGAATGAGCCAATACCGAACACGCGAATAGAGAGTATTGGATGTACTTTTTGTGTCAAATTTCCTTTGAGAGTGATGTATTTAGTCTTAGTAATTGAGATTTCTTGTGAGCATGATGTCCCTCCTTGTGCGTATAGCACTTTGTGACGTAAGCACTTCTTTAGCTCTTCCTTAGGGAGCATGGAGACACCACATGCGGCCTGCACGAATCATTCAATATGCTAATGTAGTGGTTGTTTCTGTAGCTATTCGTTTCAGATAATGAGATTGCCAGTCTCATCAGTCGTCACATACGACATGCTTGAATATTCTAGAATGCATATTGATGTGGATCCGTTCCGTGTTGGTAAATAATTCTCATTATTAGAGTATTGGTAGTAATTAATCCTTAATAAATAGAGTATTGGTGGTACATAATTTCTACTTTTATAACTACAGATGTCTATTTTTATTATTATGTAATTATTGTCATAGAATGGAAGGGTGTACGATGGTTTAGGAGAGCACGTAGGATTTGGAGACATATATTTCTCCTCTCGTCATTTTTGACCATGCTTGTTTGCCTACTCTTTAAAATTGCTGGCTCTTACATGAATTGGCTGTATTTATATAAATATCTCTGTCTCCTGTTTGTGACTGAGGCATATGATAGGAGACAACAACAATATTCGTATATAAATAAACAAATAAATAAATACATAAATATATATGTATATATATATATATATATATATATATATATATATATATATATATATATATATATATAGCCTTATCTACCATTGTTACTGCAACTCCATTTATTATTTACATGTAAGGCACTCGTCTGTGTGGGTGTTTTTTTTCTTTTTCTTTATTAAAGACATGTAGAGCATTCCGGTCACACACAAAATGATGCATAGTACCAGCTCAACAGAAGAGAACAAGTGGTAATCTTCAGACTCTGCACTGTCCACAACAGATTGAGATACCATCTATTAAACAAGATAATGATAAGAACTACCCATCCGTGTAACTGTGGCACTGATAACATGCTGCTGAACATCTGCTTCAAAGTTTCTCAACACATGCGGAACAGAGTGTTACAAGCGTATTTTTTTGCGCTCCTCACTAAATGTTATTAAGGTCTTTGAAACCACCGCTAATAACGGCGCTAAGTCTAAATGTTATAGTCTGTTTACACCCACTGTTGCGAGTGTAGTGGTTCGGTCTATATCATCGCCACACAGGCTAATTCAATATATGTGTGCTGCTGTCCTGTCACTGTGTTTGGAATGTTGACCTGGGTGTGTGTTGATATCTTCGCACACCACAGTACGTACATAAGAGTACATGCAGGAGTCAAAAAGGGTTGCAAACGACTGGAACAGTTCGATACTGTTTATTCCGTTACAACACAGATACGATGACATAAATGACACACATTCGACAGCAAAACACGAATCATATAATTTCCACACTGCATTAAATATATATAATACGGCCTGTCCACATCCTGGCCTTATAATAGCTTCCTCACAGCTTCATAAACCTCCACACTATTCAACAAAGCCTGCTCACACGGCAGCTATAATAATCTTCATAACACAATAAAGCCTGCTCACCCGGCAGCTATAATAATCTTCATATGGCCTACATAAATCTTCATTACACAATAAAGCCTGCTCACCCGGCAGCTATAATAATCTTCATATGGCCTACACAAATCTTCATTACTCAATAAAGCCTGCTCACCCGGCAGCTATAATAATCTTCATCACTATAATGTCCTCACGACTCAGTATACTCATAAGACTGCACTCACGGCAGTTAATAATATAATATGGCCTGTCCCAATCCTGGACTTATAATAGCTTCAAAGCTTCATACATCTCCTTTCCTTATTATTCCTTTGACCGCCGACCGACTAAGCAGTCTTCGGCCATAACACCTTGCGGCGTCATTAGGGCAACAAGAAATCGTCCGTTGTTCCGTCACACCTAGCGGCGTATATTGGTACAACAGACTTTTAATTGTTGTTTCTGTGATCAATGTGACAAGCAAGCGGTAGATCAATCCGCTGTGCCCCGAACTTGCCCTCATGTGTACTCTTCTCCTGTCGCCATAAAACCATTTCGCCATGCCTCCCAGACTCCCGTCCAGCCAAAATCCTTTCGGGACCGAAGGTCCTCGAAAAAGGGCAGTCTGGCACAGACACAGTTCCCACTCACTGCCTCTACTGCGCTGGGAGGACCCGGCAACCGGGACCACACACAGCCTTGAGAGGACAAAGATCGCCTTAAAGGTTCATACATCTCCACACTGCAGTTAATCACATAGGCTGTACACACAGCGAAATATATAAGTCGACATTTTCTTAAGTCCTACGTAGGCATACACTATCCAAAAACCACTGGGACTCGACCTACACGGTCCACGCAAAAACACAACTCCCAAAATCACACACTAGTCCCGCCAAAAAACCCCGTCACGAGACTCGGCTATCTTGAACACCGCTCTCGATAATACATGCAGACTAGCTGCGAGCTATTCACATGACGCAAAACAGTTCAGAATAAATACATCTCAACATTTGAGATTAAACAGCGTTCACACGCTTATCTGTACTCTGTCACTCGAAAAATAGGAAAAGATAATTCTATCCTAAAGTCAAACGCGTATCCGCTTAATCAAGAGTTGCAACTCGAAATTTAATTTGTCTAAAAAATCATTCTAAAGATTACTTCCCTTCCATAAATCCACTTGCAACACAGAGGAAGCGCATATGCCGACACGAGTACCATTCGTTCAAAAGCCCTGCGGAGATTCAAATAGCCTCAGACTGACTACTGCTTTCTTTGAAAACATTCAAGTAGACATCTGAGAGTGTACGAAGAAGAAGAAGAATATAGACATGACAGTTGATCGTACAAATCTAACATTGATGGGCGACCTTAAACATTCAAACAAGATTTATTGTCATTGTGGAGGCGGCGTTACATTTACGCCATGCATTATATCTATGAAGAAAAATACACAGTTGTCAACATCAATCTTGGCAGTACTATCTTCAACCAATGTAACATTTTAAGTAAGACTTCACACATAAGAAAAAAGTAATTTGAACTTACTTACTGTGGCGCAGTGGGTTCGACTCACAGGCATGAAAGGAAGTAAAGTCCACGGTGACAGAGGTGGGGCTAACCTCACTGTTATCACTAGAGGCGCCAGCTAGCCACAAGGTAAAACGTGTGAAGTTTCATAAGTCTAACGTGCTTGTTTCTACGGAATTTCATGGAAGACTTCTGCCATACATCCTCGTTGTGCGCCATGGATAACGGCCCCTCTCGGGGTCTGAACTAAACTGGCAGAGGATCTTGGAGCCAGTGGAACAATAAAGATGTGGTGTGCAGAACTCACTGATGAGTGGTATATGCTCTGACACCCAGCATTCCACTCCCAAGTCATGGGTCAAATGATAACTGAGTCATCAGTGAATATGACCGTATGGTTATATTGGTATTATATCTTCTTTCCGTCAATGTCCATCAATTGTATTACAAGCCGTCCGCTAGAGATGTAGATTCTTGTATGGTTACATCAGGCTCGTTCTTCTCTTGTTAGTTGTTGTTAAGGTACATAGTGGTGTACTTACTATCCGTGTTGTAATTTTGCATTCAATTCGACAAATCTGCATAACTCGGCTGAGTCATATAACAAGGTTTATTTACAGAAATACATAATAAACAAATGCAGCTGGAAATCAAATCAATATTCTTTGTTATGAAGGTAGATTACCGTAGTGATCGTATTTTCCTTTCTCTCTCCGTAATTGCGTGAGCTACCCAAAAATCGAGTGCAACTCGCGATCTAGGTCACTTTGACCTTTGCTTCCACAACTTTTCAGCACAAGTAGTTGCGCCTTTTACCTATAATACTCAAAGGTGCCATTTTCTTCAGATGATGAAACTTCAATACATCTGTGGATGTTTCTTGGTTTTCTTCCTTTAATAAAAAATCAATTCTAGCTGGGGAAAGAATTAAATCGAGATGTACTTACTTGTGTTACTACTTTAAATAGTCTTCCTCCCAGTACAGAAATATAGCTACCGCTTATATTATGTCGTGTGAATAATAACACTAAAGTTTATCACGCTATATCTTCGTTCTGAATAACTTCAAGAACTAACACTCAGAAATACCTATGTCGTTCTGCATAGATGAAATGCTCATAAACATGGCTTCTCCACAACTGACAAGTAAAAACACAACCTTCTCCGAGGTCGTCTACTTATCGTTAGCTTGACAGTGTTGTGAGCTCTTGTCACCGTCAATTATTGTGATTGATCGTACTAAAAATGTATGACCTTATCTCATTGGCACGAATAATGCTGGGGTAACAAACCTCACTGTCACATATGGGTTCCGGGGCACACAAATGTATCCCGTAGGTAGACATTTGCACTCTATCAACAACAAAAAACAAAAAAATGTAAGACCCTAAAAAAAATTATAAACCAAAAAAAAAAAAATTATGTTAACAACAAAAAAATCTTCTGCTTTAAAAAAAACCCTGAAATATTTGCTACACGAACATGTTCGCTAAACATAAGCTCTCGTAGATGTATGGCGCATATACATTAATAGATGCCTGCATAAAATCATTAGAATATAAATAAACCAACTGTATAACAAAACCTTAACAGTAATTATATAAGGTGAACAATTGTAACAGTAACCTTTGACTAAGGTAACATACACCAATCATATACGAACTGCTTGGCTTTAAAAGAAGTCAGCAATCATGAACCTGGCTACGCTGTGTGAGCTAGTTATAAAATAGTAATGTTTAGGAAACTAAACATGTCTGAACTTAAAGAGTAACTGGTATACATACATGAGTAATAACTGCTTATGGCGTGGAAACAACACTGCCATAGTAAAACAAAAAATATTTACAATGTCGAGACTATCCTGCTACTCTGATGCGTGGTTTGTCAGGATATAATGTGTCTATAACACTCGTCTGAGTGATCATATTATAATAGGATGCCCCCTATTCTTTTGTTTTCTTCTTGATGTATCGGTTGTACTAGTAAATGGATATACTAAAGATTTCAAGTTGATCTGACCTGTACGTGGTTATATAATAGTATTTTATTTTCATTAAAGCGAATAATACGTACACGTTTGTTGGTGGTTGTTCGTAGACAAGCATATATACTAAACCTAAGTTTGGCAACGTATCTCAAAACACCAAATTAAAAGAAAAAAGAAACAATTCTTTATTTACAATTGTTCCTTCTTAACTGTGATTGTCAGTAAAGACAAAAGTGTTAACAATAGAACTAGAAAAAGCAATTCTAACGAGCAAACTCAACTGATGGTAGTCTGGATGCCTAGGGAGAGGTAAAAGAAATAGATGACAGTATTGGATGCTTACTGTACCCGACAGGTCGTGGCTGTGAATGCACAATACAGTTTGAGTTATTAGTCAGGTGTCTGTCAGAACAACTCTCTTATTGCCCAGAACAATGATCTATTATGAGTTCGATCAATAAAAACGGGTTAACAAAAAAAAAATATATGGTGGTGTCTTCCTAACAATCTCATAGAACTCAAAACTCTGCATATATGAGAAAGAAAAAAAAAATTACAACACTCATGAAAAATGAACATAATTAAGTCATAGGGCTCAACACAATTTACTTAGTGTCGTATAGATATTTAGTAACAGTGTCCTTCAGTTGGCATGCCGCCATAAATGCTTGTAATCAAAGTAATTTTGTTCATCAGGTAATAATTCTATGTACGCTCTGTTTGAATGAACAGGGTTCTGTGCTACAATAGTAAAATGTTACAATATTCTAGTCTCTGGTGCTGGGGTTTTGTGGTAAGTTGGTATTATATAAATAGTTATAGGGGACTTAGTGTACTGACTGAGATCAGCTGTGAAGGTATCTGTATCTAATAAGTGTGTTGTGTTACAGATGACCTTACTTTGCTACCACATTTAGACCTTAATCAGACATATTCTGGAATATTGTGATGACTACGTTGAATGTCTAGGGTTATGATAATGATGAAGTGTAAGTTCACAACAACCAACAGACAGATAAACACTTTTATTAAGATCCACAACACTTTACAACACTATGACAAGCACATACATATAACACTCTAGAAGACTAGCTTAAGTAAGTCAAGTGTTAACTTTTAAATTATGTATTAGTTTCTTTCAAGAATAGATATCCTGATCCAACTACAGAGTGAATCAGGAATCACAATCAAATGTAAACACAATGTTTATGTACAAAATTTATACAAAGGATCTTTGTCCTGACATATAATATTATTACAATATGTGTGTAGGGTTGTGATGTAGTATTATGAGGTAATACTGGCTTTTGAAGCTAGGTTGTTGTGTGTCATCACGACTTCATGTGTTTGTTACTGGTGGAAATAATATTGAAGGGTTCACAATTTCTTTTTATTTGTAATACAATAACTGTCCCTCTTGATTTAGTATTATAGTCAATTTTAAGGTGGGTTATACAAGGGTGAGCTGCTCTGGCTGACAAATTCTTAGCTCATATGTCGGTGGCAGGAAACTGTCTCCTCTGCTCGCTTGCTTCTCAGTTATCTTGAAATACACCACTGGTCGATATCTTAGACAAGGAGTCTGCTGCCAGCCCTCTGGATCCAGCAAAACTCAGACCAGGTGCTGCTCTAATACTTCAGTATCACGGTCCCTGAAAGAAGAAGGTTGTACCTCCTTCGTCATAACTAATATATATAATCTATTTCCACACTGAAGTACAAGACATTAAAAACACAGAGTTCAGCACAGTAGGCCAACTGCTAGCTTCTCATGTGATAATATACACCAGTATTCCTCTCCCTAATGGTTACAACGCCTCTGCAATTCCAGCGTTAATTCTTTCTATACAATAGGATAGGTGTCATGTTACTATTTGGCAATCACATATATGCCTATATTATACTCCTCTGTGACAAGCTTTTACAAGGTGGAGCAATATCTAGGCTTCGCCTTCTGTTTGCTACTGAACCACACACATACAGACACAATTTATCATTTCATATTCATTTCATATTCATATATATATATATATATATATATATATATATATATATATATATATATATATATATATATATATATAGAGAGAGAGAGAGAGAGAGAGAGAGAGAGAAAATATGTCTAGCTTACCACAATTCAAGGAAATATACACAAGTAACGTTGACTGGCGATGAATTCTGGCACAATTTTGATCTGCCTTATCCCAGACTTTTATTTAAAAAATATTAGCTTGATCTCAACGCACTTGGTTCTCACAAAATTTATTTTTAAAACTGGCCCTGAACTGACGCTTCTATTTGACTATATCGAACGTTCTAACCAATGAGACCATGTTTACAAGAGCCTTTGAAAAATTGTTTACCCATCCTACACGTTGCCATTAACCACAATAATAGTATTTGCAGTTCGACTAATAAGGTTTCGCATTACATATTACTACAGCCAATCAAATCGTATCTAACTTGTTGGCCTCATTTCCCCTAAAGCAGTGTTTTTCAAACATGCCATTATGAGCAAATATGATCTTGTGCTTTCAGACAACCCCACTATAGTATTTTGGCTATAATATGTTAATTACTAGACTATTTGCGTAACACATAACATATTCTTTGTCAGCAAGTCCTAAGGCACACAAATATATAAGTTTAATGGGGCCAAGTGGCTTCGTTCAAAATATGTATTATTCTAGGATAGTCATGTATTTGTTTTTACCACCCGTTCACTTCTATACCAAGGGATGTTTTCTGTACTGTCAGACTAATGTCAGGAGCTTAGACATAAATCAGTAGAATGCCAGGTTTCCCAATAAGAGCTTAAACCTGTTTTCAAAACCTAACCTCGTATCGTTAGTGTTTTTTATTTACTGTTTATTTGAAAAAATCAGGTCTTTATGCCTTTCGCGTGGGATTGGCGTTCACTTTTTAATCTCGAGACGACGTGGTACAAGTGCATGCGTTCCTCTGTGCATCTCTCTCTCTCTCTTCTAAGCCCGTCTGTCTTTTAGGTTAACGCAGTGTGTATAATGACATTGGGGGGTTTGGGATGTCAGGTATTGGTAGTACCTCTGGTTAAGGAGCTGTCATGCTCTTTTCAGGGCAGCTCGGCCACCTTTGGTCCAAACCTGGCATTCAGCTCTCACCTGTGGCTCCTCGTAGCTGTCAGCATGCGACAGCGGCCACCCCCCGGGAAACGGCTTTGACAGGCCGGCTAAACTAGGTGAGGGTAGCCGACTGGTTATAAACCTTCGGTGAGTTAGGGTCTGCCTACCCATGCATGCGAGGACTGGATTCGGTAGACTGCGCGGAAGAAACCCCCTGTTGGTTCAACGGGCGTGATGGCGATTACCAGCAACGCGCTGTGGAGCGTAAGGAGCATGGCGAGGCACGTAGAAAGCCATGGTCATCCACTGCACCTGACTTCATCTCCAGTCGTCTTGACTTGTCTTGCCACTGGATTAAGATGGACCCAGGCGAGAGAGTGAGGTCGACGAATTGCGCAACTCTTCCCCACTTTAAACCAAATCACTGCGGAAGTCACTCTTTCATCCACTCATCCATCCACTCACAACAAGTCCTGTGGCGATGGGCGAGCGGCGAAGTGGCAGGCGTGGGTGCGCTGGCAGTCGTAGTCGCAGACCTACACACAGGCGGCTCAGGCCATATGGTCGTCTTCCACTGATCGGAGCAGCAGTGGGATTCGGCAGCCCCCTGAGTGACTGAGCAGCCCTCTTTAGGAAAGCACTGCTCACCTCCATGGCATGAGGAAGGGGCTAGAAAAGGTGCCCTAAACATTGCCTGCTCCACCATTACCTAACCAGCTTACCGCGGTTGGTGGGTACCCTACTTCAGCGGGCGACACATAAGAAAAAGAAAGGACAGATTTTTCCCCCTCATTCTAGGCGCATGGAATGTGCGCACTCTACTCGACAAAGACTTTAACACAAACAGACCCGAGAGGCGAACTGCCCTGATAGGGAGAGAACTGGCCAGATACAACATTGACATAGCAGCACTGAGTTAAACTCGACTTGCAGGCGAGGGCCAGCTTAGCGAAAAGGGTGCAGGTTATACATTCTATTGGAGCGGAAGAGGAACTGAAGAAAGACGAGAAGCAGGGGTTGGATTTGCAATCAAAACAGCAATTGTTGGCAAGCTAGCGGAGCCCCCAAAGGGAATAAATGACCGACTCATGACGGTCAAGATCCCGCTGCTTTATGGAAGGAAACATGCCACCATCATTAGCGCGTATGCACCAACTATGACAAACCAGGATGACGTCAAGGATAAGTTTTACGAAGAACTACATGCAGTCATTGCATCAGTTCCCAAAGCAGATAAGCTTATTATTCTTGGTGACTTTAATGCAAGAGTAGGCTCAGATAACATCTCCTGGAATGGCACTATCGGAAAGTACGGCATGGGTCGCTGTAACAGCAATGGACTTCTTCTCCTCCAGACTTGCGCAGAACATAACCTCCTTGTCACCAACACCATTTTTCGACTTCCTATCCGCAACAGGACCTCCTGGATGCACCCTCGCTCGATGCATTGGCACCTAATTGACTATGTAATTGTTAGGAAGAAGGACAGGCAAGATGTCCGGGTGACCAAGTCCATGTGTGGTGCCGAGTGCTGGACTGATCATCGCCTCATTGTGTCTAAACTTAAAATTCGTATCCAACCTGCCAGGCGCCCTCAGGGAAAGAAAACTCAAAAAAGGCTGGATATTACCAAACTAAAGAAGACAAAAATTAAACAGTCATTCACTGACACCCTAGAAGACCGTCTCAAATCTATCTCGTTAGACGGCCAAAGTGCGGAAACAAATTGGACAACCCTAAGCGAGCAGATCTACAACACTGCTACAGAGGTCCTGGGTCCCGCCATCAAGAAACAAAATGACTGGTTTGATGAGAACTCAGATGATATAAAGAAGATGTTGGCTGAGAAACACCATCTCCATAAAGCATATTTAAAGGATCCAAAATCTACATCCAAGAAAGACGCTTTCAACAACATGCGTAGAATCGTCCAACATAAACTACGCCAGATGCGGGATTCATGGCTGAGTAATAAAGCAGATGAGCTCCAAGACTTTGCTGACAGTCATGACTTGAAAAATTTTTACAATGCACTCAAAGCGGTCTATGGTCCAACATCATCAGGATAATTTCCCCTCCTTAATGCAGATGGAAAAACACTAATTACAGACAAGGAAAAAATTCTCCAACGCTGGGTCGAACACTTTAATAATATTCTGAACCAGCCATCATCTATTAATGATGAAGCCATCAACCGACTGCCCCAAATTCCTATAAATGAAGCACTAGATGATATACCGACTTTGGAGGAGACTCAAAAAGCGATTCGTCAACTTTCTAGTGGAAAGGCCCTCGGCTCCGATTCAATTCCGGTTGAAGTCTATAAAGATGGCGGTACAGTTCTGATAGAGAAACTTCACATGATCTTCCAGCAAATGTGGCAGAGTGAAACCATCCCACACAATCTCAAGGATGCGTCAATTATACATCTTTATAAACGTAAAGGTAATCGCCAAGACTGTAACAATCATCGAGGCATCTCACTACTATCAATCGCTGGGAAGATATTTGCCAGAATCCTTCTTAATCGCCTTACGGCTCATCTTGACAAAGGTCTTCTACCTGAAAGTCAGTGTGGATTCCGGAAAGAACGTGGAACCACCGATATGGTGTTTGCTGCTAGACAGCTTCAAGAAAAATGCCAAGAACAGCACTGTGACCTGTACACAGCTTTCATCGACTTGACAAAGGCGTTCGACACGGTCAGTAGAGAGGGTCTATGGAAGATCATGCCAAAATATGGCTGCCCAAAGAAATTTATCTCAATAGTGCAGCAGCTGCATGATGGAATGCAGGCTAGAGTTCAGGAAAACGGTGAGCTATCGGAGCCTTTCCCAGTCTCAAATGGAGTTCAACAAGGGTGTGTACTTGCACCGACTCTTTTCAGTATCATGTTTTCTGCTATGCTGACTGATGCTTTCAGAGACGGGGACACAGGAATCGACATCAGATATCGTATTGATGGAAAATTGTTTAACCTTAGGAGGCTTCAAGCAAAAACCAAGGTCAAATCACACACCATCAGGGATCTTCTGTTTGCTGACGATTGTGCCCTCAGTGCTGGCTCAGAGGCTGATCTGCAGCGTAGCGTTGATAGATTCTCCGAAGCCTGCTCCAACTTTGGGCTTACCATCAACACGGGGAAAACAGAAATCATGTACCAACCGGCTCCTGGCACAATTTATACTGAGCCAGTCATCAAGGTAAATGGTGAGAAACTGAATGTTGTGAACAGGTTCACATACCTTGGTAGTACACTATCCCAGAACATCGTCATTGATGATGAGGTGAACACCAGGATCTCCAAAGCCAGCAGCACATTTGGCAGACTATACACCAACGTTTGGCATCGAAGTGGCATTAGTCTACAGACAAAGCTGAAGGTATACAGAGCTGCGGTGCTTCCAGTGCTGCTTTATGCATGTGAAACATGGACTGTATACAGGCGCCACGTAAAAAAGCTCAACCACTTCCATACAGTCTGTCTCAGGAAGATAATGAACATCAAATGGCAAGACAAGATCCCGGATACCGCCGTTCTTGACAGAGCTGGTATCCCTAGCATCGATACTATTCTGATGCAGTCACAGATTCGCTGGGCAGGTCATGTAGTCCGCATGCCAGACCATCGACTGCCAAAGATACTCTTTTATGGTGAGGTGCAGAAGGGTAGACGCTCCCATGGTGGCCAGAAAAAGCGCTTCAAAGACACGCTTAAGGCTTTATTAAAAACCTTTGACATAAACCCAGACACATGGGAAGCTGCTGCGCAAGACCGAACTGCCTGGCGCACATCTCTTCGTAAAGGTGCAGTGGCATGCGAATCTTCCAGAAGAGCAGCAGCGGAACAGCGGAGACAAGCTAGAAAAGATCGTGAAATAAAACCTTCACATGAAGCAAACATTCCCTGCCCACACTGTCCGAGATCCTTCCAGGCCCGCATCGGGCTCATCAGTCACCTTCGTACTCATAGACTATACTAACATCCTAATAATTGGGTGAACAGAGTGGTCTTCATCACCTGTGATGGACGAACAACATACATAATGACATTAATGTAGTATTATATCTAGGTCATTAAGCAGTGTGCCTATCAAGGTCGTCTAAGAAATACAGTACCAGTTTTATTTTTAGAAACGCGTGTATGTTGCTGTAGGCTTTTACTATCGTACGTGGAAGCGTTACAGTTATGCAGACGAAGTAGAAAAAGAGGGTTTCGTGTTCAGCCATTATGACGTTCTACAACACAGGCGTACGCTATTGTGAAAGCACTGATCTTTCACCATTCTTCTTTCTTTCTATTGAATTACTTCGTTAGGCTTTACATTTATTTTCTAATTTATATATGTGGATTAGAATTTTTTACCACCAATTCTCCCCACTTAAAACAGACATCATATGTCAGTCCATAATTCTATATACACATAGAGAAATTTAATATTATTCCTGGTGATCACTGTGATTCTCATCACACGGATGGCGGCTTAGAAAATCAGCATCAACGTTTCGCTGATTTTATTTTTATCATGGATTTATGCAGGTGGGTCAATTCAAAGTAAGCACTACTGATGAAGGTTGCCTCAGACCTCTGCAATCCAGGAATCCATTTCATTTATATTACTGAAAAGCGGCAAGTGTTACTGCTTGTCTTAATGCTGCTTAGCAATCAATATTCACAATTTCTCTTCTCTGAGTCTACTCAACGACATGTCCCGAGAATATTAGATGTTCCTCAAATTGTACGTTATGAGGAGTTGATCTATATGGTGATATCTGAGTTGGGTAGGGGATCCAATAATTTCCTGATCAGCCTTAATAAACACTCGGACTATCCTCAATTCAAAAACGCAACAATGGAGACACTCTGCTCCTCCGAAATGTTCACAGCCAACAATTGGTCTGATCTCAGGCTTGATTGAATGTGGGGAAACACCCTTCTAATAATATTCTTATAATATGCCACTCAAATGGAGGCCATATTCACCAACTATATTTCCGCCTACCGACAATTTGGTGAATTAAGATAATATGTGGGGAAATGAGTTTCGGCATCAGAAATCAATTCGGCCTTAGCTTTGCTATAATATGTGTGGGTGATCTCCATCCAGGGTCCGATCAATACTTCCCCTTGGACGGTGTAGGGTCGGGTGACTACCAATGTCACCAGTGCCCTTTTCATGCTAAATTAATAGCCATATGGTGAAGCGCTGAGAGCATTTTCCAAATTGCTCACTCGTCCACTCCCCAATTTTATTTTAACATTTTGTTTCGGGTTCAAATCTGGCGGATTATCTTCAATATTAATTTCAGCCAGTTCCCTAACTGCGGCTTTAAACTGTGCCTGGGTTGACTGGTCTGAGTTTCTATTTTCTCTGGATGCCCTTCTCAGAGTTTCGAATCTAACTATTTTTGGTGAAAACTGTTGGTGGGAAGGTGGATACCTATCCTCTATGTCAACCTTATTATTTTTATTTTCCTTGTTATTTTTAGGCCCATATGTTTCAGAATGCTGGGCTGGCATCTGATTATGATTTCCCAACTTGGGGACTGTACCTTGCTACATTTTTCACAGGCCCCCACAAATTGTGCAATATCAGCAGCTACTTGGGGCCAGTAATATTTAAGAGGACATAGATCCACTTGTCAGATGATCCAGCTTTAATAATACAAAGAACCAGAATAAAGAAAATAAAAGCAATAAAGACTCAAAGACAAACTTATATAATACAGACTTGTTATAGACTCAAACATGATAACGTGATGATTCACAGCGGACCATATCCAACTTCTATTACGTTACCAGCCATTGATACCAAGATTGTGAACTAGTGAATGAACTTTAATTACATATATATATATACATATATATATATATATATATATATATATATATATATATATATATATATATATATATATATATATATATATATATATATATATATATATATGTATATGATGGGACCGAAAAGGAGACGCCCGCCCCCTACCTGTTTCTAGGGTGATGGGGCCGAAAAGGAGACGCCCGCCCCCTACCTGTTTTTGGGCAGATTATTTTCGATGTGCGCGGAGCATTCTGGGTTGTGAAAAGTCTGAAGTAGAAGATATGTAATGAGGCCACAATAATGCCTTTAAATTAAGTTGTGGTGTAGAATTGTGTTATATTAAATAGCTGTAGGTTTTATTTGTGTTTTCGCTATTCCTAAGCGATAATCGCGTGTGATATTTTAGTAGCCAAGATTAATACGCCCAGCGCGCAGTAGTTGAGTGATTAGCCTAGTGCCTATAAAAAGAGATAGCGAACTACAAGCGGGGCTATTTTGCCACAGCCGCCAGAGAGAACAGACGACAGAGCCAAGCTGTAAATGCCTTGAGCACATTAGCATCGGGCACTGTTGGGTGTTTTGTTTTGTTGGGTTTTGTGATGTTCGCTAGTTTATTTGTTTAATGTTTGCTTTGTCACTGAATGGGCTGTAAAAATAAATATAGCCCCTGCCTCTAGAATCAAGAGTTTTATTGTTGTTCGGGTCGGTGCGAGTGTGACAAGAGAGTGATATCACAATCACAACATAATCATCATCATCATCTCGCCCACCCTTTCACAATTGGCGTCGTCGACAGGATCAGGCAGACAGTGACACCGAGCAAACAGCGAACGATTAAATATAGTAAACACCCAGCAGTGCATTCCAGCAGCAAGATGGCTAATGCGCATATGAAGATACTGTACGTGGAGGAACCAGAGATAAGGTTGTTTAGTGGAGAGGGGAGGCCCACTTGGCAAGAGTTTGTGGGAGATGTGGAAGCCGCGTGGAAGGTGGCGCCTTTTTGTGCAGAAGACAAGTTAGACATGATATGGAACAACGTTACGAAATGGGTATCTAGAGAATTACGGATACAGGCGGAGCCAAGGCCAGCCCTGAGCAGTTACTGGAAATTGTCAAAAAAGCCTACAGCGAGCAACCACAAGTCAGTGAGTTGAACAGGAATTTCCCTTGGGAATATGCTGTTTATGGTGAAAGTAAAAAGCCTGAGACACGGGTCCAGATAGCAAGTGCAGAAGTTAAGAAGGAGGAGGAGGCACTCAGAGCAGAGTTATCCTTCCTAAAGTCCCAGATAGCACAAATGTCAGAGGCCAGTTCGCCAGCACAAGAGGAGGTGCAGAGAAAGAAAGCACCAAGCCAACCGCGGAAGCAGCCAAAGCACAACGAGGAGGTGTGTCCGCGGGAACAGCCAACGCAAGACGAGGAGGTGTGCCCGCAGGAACCGCAACTAGCCCTTCTTGTATGTGAGAGTCAGGCTGTCGTTAAGGGAAGCTGTGAGCTGACAGCACCAATAAAAGTAGTGGCACCGACAAAGCGAAAAGGGATGTGCAAGTGGTATAGTGTCCACAGGGGATGGGGGTTCATCACGCCAGATGATGGAGGTATTGATGTATTTGTACATCAGACCAAGATCTTCAGAAAGGGGTTCCGGAGTCTGGCGAGAAATGAGAGAGTGGAATTTGACAGCAAACCATCTGTCCAGGGCATGGAAGCAATCTATGTGTACGGCATTGGCGGTCAAGAATGCAAAGGCAGCAGGAAGCGACCCATGGCACAGAGGAAGCCCAGAAAGATAAGATGCTACAATTGTGGAGACCTGTCAGACCACATGGCAGCCAAGTGCCCCCAAGGCCCGCTTCCGAAGAGATGTTTTGGATGCAAATCCCCAGAACATTTGATAGCCGCCTGTCCCTCAAAGAAGTCTTTCCCGAGACGTGCTACCACAACCAGGTTTCCTTCCGGGTGCAAGCCAAGAGATGACCGTGACAACTGTCACCCTAAGGGCGCCGAGAAGATTGGTAGTCGGTTAGGGGAGGAAACTCGTCTTAAGCAGAGAGGAGGGAGTGCAAGTCAAGGTTCAGAGGAGGAGACACATCAAAAGCAGATAGTGGGGAATGTTGGCCACCGTCCACGCAAAACGAGTGTCAAGCACGTCAGGAGCAATCCCCCTACAGATTCGACAGCTACAAGCACTGACAGGCAGACGTCACGGGCAGGCAGCGATGCGGCACAGGTGTGCGAGTCTTCTAGACCACAGCAACTGCCAGCCCGACAACGTACAACTGGGGACATAACGACCAAGAGGGTCCCCAGCCGAGTTGTACCGAATACAGTATCTGAGCCCAAAACATCGCCGCTGAGGAATAATCAAACGCAGCACCAACGATCTAAGAGATGTCGACTGAAGCTCCAGAGGTAGTGATGTTGTCGGGACGACAACAAAATCAGGAGGGGGATATGTGATGGGGCCGAAAAGGAGACGCCCGCCCCCTACCTGTTTCTAGGGTGATGGGGCCGAAAAGGAGACGCCCGCCCCCTACCTGTTTTTGGGCAGAATATTTTCGATGTGCGCGGAGCATTCTGGGTTGTGAAAAGTCTGAAGTAGAAGATATGTAATGAGGCCACAATAATGCCTTTAAATTAAGTTGTGGTGTAGAATTGTGTTATATTAAATAGCTGTAGGTTTTATTTGTGTTTTCGCTATTCCTAAGCGATAATCGCGTGTGATATTTAAGTAGCCAAGATTAATACGCCCAGCGCGCAGTAGTTGAGTGATTAGCCTAGTGCCTATAAAAAGAGATAGCGAACTACAAGCGGGGCTATTTTGCCACAGCCGCCAGAGAGAACAGACGACAGAGCCAAGCTGTAAATGCCTTGAGCACATTAGCATCGGGCACTGTTGGGTGTTTTGTTTTGTTGGGTTTTGTGATGTTCGCTAGTTTATTTGTTTAATGTTTGCTTTGTCACTGAATGGGCTGTAAAAATAAATATAGCCCCTGCCTCTAGAATCAAGAGTTTTATTGTTGTTCGGGTCGGTGCGAGTGTGACAAGAGAGTGATATCACAATCACAACATAATCATCATCATCATCTCGCCCACCTTTTCATATATATATATATATATATATATATATATATATATTTATATATTTATATATATATATATATATATATATATATATATATATATATATATATATATATATATATATATAAGTTGCTCTTTTTTATGGATAACATTCCATCTTATTTATTTCATCTTGCAAATACATTATAAACAAATTTTGAGTTTTCCTAACTAAAAGAAACCGGGTTTGGGAACAATTAAAGTGTAAATACTTTCATTCAGTCTTACGTAATTATTGTAATTAAGTTAATGTTTGTTTGATAGTTATTACATTTAACTAATTTGCTTTACCCCTAGACAATTAGCCACACAACCAATATATATCCATTATTCATTGTGGGATCTGGAGAGGTAGCAGATAGATCTTCAGGACCAAAACACTATCATCATACCTGTAGTTTTACATAGCTTGCCCCCACCTTGATGTCGATACACCCTTACTCTTTTCAGAGAAGTGGGTATTTCTTTTAAGACCAGTCTCTTATCTGGCACTATCCTGGTATCGTCGGATACATCTATTTGTCCAGGATAGCCTTTAGTTTAATAACATCTGAACCTCTCGCGACAGCCAGAAATGGCAAATCTTCATATTATATGCCCACGTAGATCATCATCCAGGAGATAGTAACTGCCCTTTCTTAGCTAGGATTGTTGCAGGAACTTATCAGAAGGTGTTTAATTGCTGATGATTTTAGCGCTAGATGTAAGGAGTGGGGACAAGTGACTGGCAATAACTAGGGTATGGCTATCTTAAATGATGGCCTCCCGATAAGACTGCGACGAAACCAAGGGACACAGATGGTATCATAGATCTGGCGTTTATCTCTAGTGTTACTGCCACCTTAGCACGTTGGGATGTTTTAGTGGCACAGCACAGTGATCATGTAGCCGGTGACTATAGAGAAGATAATCAGTCTGGTAAAAGGGAAATAGCTACAAGAAACATAGACGGGTATACAGTAGAGATAAAGGTTACATCCCTTTTAGGTCATTAGATAGATTATGATGTCAATATAGAATTAAGTGAGAAGTCGTGTTTCAGGTGGGAAACTTAGCTTTTTTTTTATTAAAGTTTTGCCTCGTTTTGGCGAGGCGCGTCCCGTTCAACCTAATCGGTTATATTAGGACGCATGTCCAAATATAAAAGACCCTTAGGTCTGAGATTATCCAGTAGGCGAAACGTAGCTGGGTTGTTTATGAGCAGGAAGAAATTTAGTTCTGGATTGTTCGAGGAAAACTAAGCCTAGACCGGTCCCAAGCCCGGCTGAAAAAGGAGGAGGGCGGCCTGCATGGAGGCCGTAAGGAGGCAGCCCCTCCACCATGCAAAGGCACAACAGGCCAATCACCTGTTTGTCTTAAAACCTGATTATGCGAAACGTAAGAGAGAAAACCGGACTGATTCTAAAGGGGACGAACTGGAACGGACTACGGACTACGACTTATGGAACTTGGAACACAAGAAGAATAAATGAGAAAGAAGAGAAGCTGGTGGAAGAGATGAGGAAAGCAAAACTAGAAATCCTGGCTATAACGGAAACAAAGAAAAAAGGACAAGGAGTCATGGATCTCGATGGCAACACGCTGCTCTACAGTGGTGTACCCACATCAGAAAAAGCTAAAGGGGGCGTGGGTTGCATTGTGGCCAAAAATCAAAAGATTGTATCACGGGATGGAACTTTGTCTCGGAGCGCATTATGGTTGTAAAACTTAAAGAAGGAGAAACCATAGTCAACCTGGTCATAGTGTATGGGCCAAATAAGGATGAGAGAGCAGAGGTCAAGGAGGAATTCTTCGAGCTGCTTCAAGGGACAGTGGATGACTGCCTAGATGAAATTATCATGCACGGAGATTTTAATGCCAGAGTTAGAAATGACCATGCTAGATGGGGTGGAGTTATCGGAAGATATGGAGAAGATACTCTCAATGACAATGGAAAGCAACTCCTTAGATTCTGCAGTGAGCAGAATCTGATCATTACAAACACAAAGCTCCCCCATAAGCGCATACATGCATACACTAGATGTGAACCAACCAAGAATGAGAAGTCAGTGATCGACTATGCCATTGTTAGGAGAAGCTCATTCAAATATGTCCGGGATGCTAGAGTTTGGAGGGGGCCAGAGATTGGAAGTGATCACTGCCTGCTAACTATCAAAAGAACAAATGAAAGAGTTGCTTAGCCTAGGAACTGCCCAACATCTCGCAAGAAACCAAGTAAACGAGCGGGACAAATGAGCATTAGGACCTACAAGCTGAGAGAGCCAGAAATTAAGACCAGATATCAGGGGCTTATTGCTGCAGCGGTGAGCTACACAGAAGAACGACCTGATGACTTGGATACCCTTGGATTAAATTCAAGGATATCATAAAGACAGCGGCTGCAGAAGCATGCGGTGAAGTCCGACTTGGGAACAAGAGAAAGAGGACACATTGATTGACAGAGGAAGTCAAAGATAAAATAAGAGAGAAGAAAATGGCATGGAAACAATACTTAGGAGTTAAAAACACAACAGGACAAATAGAAAAATATAGAGAATGTGGGACGCTCAGAACAAAAGCAAAGAACAATGTGCTAGCAGCAAAACAGAATTCCTGGGAAGAATTTGGATAAAAGCTAGAAAAAGATGCACAAGAAAATCAGAAATTGTTCTATAAGACCCTAAAGAATGTGAGGAAGGAAAAACATTGCCCTCCTAAATTTATAAAGGACAAGCAAGGCAAATTGCTTACTGCCCCGAAGGAAGATATGGAAAGATGGAAAGAATATTTCTCAGAACTCATAGATGGTGAGCATGGTGAAGCATCAGAAGTGATAACCACTAGCACAGAAGAGAAAACCAGTGATGGCATAAAGATGGAAGAACTGAAGGCAGCACTGGAGAAAATCAAGATGGGCAAAGCAGCAGGGCATGATGGTATAACACCAGAAATGGTAAAGTACCTGGAATCAGGCAGCCTATTACTCTTAAGGGTTCTACAGGCAGCGTGGTACACCAAGACCATACCAAAGGATTCGGAGATTGCTATCAAAACACCAATTTTCAAAAATCGTGACAATCGACAGTGTGGAAACCATAGAGGCATATCCCTTCTCAGTGTCCCTGGTAAAATCTACTCTAGAATCCTAGAGCAGAGACTCCGACGGCTAGTTGAGCCACAACTGGATGAGGTCCAGTGCAAATTCCGAGCAAACCGAAGTACTCAAGACCTAATCTTCACACTCAGACAGCTGAGTGAAAAGGCTCTTGAGTATAAGAGTGAGATCCATCTTTGTTTCATAGATCTGGAAAAGGCGTTTGACAGGGTCCCCTGGAGCAAACTTTGGGACTGTTTAGCAAGGAAGAATATTCCAGCACCTCTGATTCATGCTATACAGAGCTTCTACAAGTCTTGCAGAAATTATGTGAGGACAGCAAACCATAAATCAGAAGAGTTCGGGACCACCACTGGTGTAAGACAAGGTGATATCCTGTCACCTTACCTTTTCATACTCCTGATGGACGATGTCATCAAGGCATGTAAGGAGAGAACAAGAAAGTATTCAGTGGGGTACTTGACGATGAGACAGGTCTATATTTTGGAGCTGGCATTTGCTGATGATGTTGCCCTGATTGCTAAATCAGAGGCACATCTCCAATCCAACCTGCAAGTCGGGAAGGAAGAGCTGGAGAAGAGAGGAATGGTCATAACCAGCTCTAAAACAAAATCCATGGTGATATCACAAGATGAAAGAAGACATCAGATTAAGCTGGGAGAACAGGTCCTGGAGCAGGTCGACCACTTTAACTACCTCGGAGCAATTATAGACCGAAAGGGAGGCATCAAGGAAGAGTTGGTCACTCGAAAAGCAGCGACTGTGAGACTTTTTCAAGCCATAAATCGAGGATTCCTCAGCAAGAGAGACGTTGGTAAGAAAACGAAGATGGCTGTATACCGCTCCACCTATGTCCCAGTCTTGACATATGGATGCGAGTCATTGGCAATGACTACAACCCACAAAAGCCAGATCCAAACCTCATAAATGAGGTATCTGAGGAAGGTGGTTGAAGTAACAAGAAGATACATGGTACGCAACCAGACGATACGTCAAGGCCTTAAATCCCACCCCCTGCAGACCCAAGTAGAACAGTCCCAACTAAGATGGTTTGGCCATGTCTGCAGAATGGGAGAAGATCGGCTACCAAGACAAGCATGGGAAACAAAGAGCCAAGGATCCAGACCCAAGGAAGACCTTGGGAGGACAACATTAGACAATCTTTGAAGGATCGAGGACTAGAATGGAAGCAGGCCAGGAGGAAGACAGCCGATAGGATAGTCTGGCGCTCTCTCTTCCAAATCTCTACACCTCACGGTAGAATTGGAACGACTAAGTAATTAAGTTGTTCGAGGAAAATTGTTTTTGAAAATCAGAAGCTAAGATTTAATCAGTAGGTTTTGTGATGTGACAGAATGTTCATTGTCTGAAGAGAGTTAGTTCTCGTGTTTTAGTCAGACCAGCCTTAGTTGGTGGCACACCTGCGGTACGCAGAATATTGTTACTACCCGTAAAGCTCTCATGCCACTCTAGTGTAGTGATTGATTTTTCGAAACTAGTGAGATGTCAGTGATTTTGCATTTTGTTGTGAAGACTGTGAGTTCTGAACACCAGGTACTTTGTTGAAGTAAAACGTCTAGACGAAGTAGTAAATAATAATAAACATGTGATAGACAGAAGTTAGCGTAGTAGTAAGAATAACATTTTGTAAACGTTTCCACCCTGGCGGTTAGGCCAGTTGTATACTGAGACACCAAAGTGACATTTTTTTACAACTAACAGAGATGGAAGAGATGTTGTTGAAGAATAAAAACGACAGTAAGGAAAGTACGAATAACATGCAGTAGTTCTCAACTTGAGGCCAGACCACAACTAGAGAATATAAGCGAGAGAGTGAGCGGCAGCATATGTTTTGAATCATACCAGATAGCCAGTCAGAGTATGTGGAAGGCTGGTTGATGTCAATTTTGCCAACAATTTTCATTAAGTTCAAGTTTTGTTTCTCCTGTAAATAAAGAACTAAGGAGATGCTTCAAAGTACGGCGAATACACCGCATACATTACTCGCAATCATTTAATATGCTAGGCAAGAGTGCCTAGAATTACATATAAACCTTCTGGTCGCTAAAGATTTTTGTAGTTCATAATAGTCATAAAAAAAAATTAAGGTATTAGCTACTTGGTTTTTGTAGCACGCCCCTTTCAACCATCTACCATATACATGGAGCTGTTGGTTATATAAGGAGGCGTTTTATTTATTGTAATATGTTTTTGTTTGTATTTATTTTATGATTTATACTATATTATCTCTAGTAGGTATTTCTCAATTTGTAGTTATAGTTCAATATGGTTTTATTATCAAAAAATGATATTGCCTTAACTGTTGTGCATTTGATGTTCATTGGTGGATTATTTAGTCAATCCGTATTTATACGGGGGTGGGGGGGGAGGGGGGGAGGGGGGAATCTTCCACCACTGTAAACTGGCTCGCATCCGTATTTATTCTTTTATATGTTGGCTTTTGTTTTTGTAATATAGTGTTTTATTAACTTTTGTATTTCTGATGGGGTCTTAGTGCCTATGAGATTTTCTACACTCATTTCTACCTTATAAATACTACAATATGTCTTAATGTTTTGCCTCTGCTGGTCATATTTTTTGCAGTCCACTAGAAAGTGTCTAATTGTGTTTGGTTCTTGACACTCTTCGCATGTGGGTTCCTCTATCATTAAATATCCAGTTCCAAGCTTGAGCTTTTATATTTTGTTATTAATTAGTATTTTTAGTTCATCGTACTTGTCATTTTTAATTTGGTTTTTTTTCCAGCATTTTATATGAGTGTCTTCCTTTTTTGCTTTGGTCCCATGCTATTATCCGCTCTGTAGTTCTTGCTTTGGCAATTAAGCACTTAATTTCAAACTTTCCTAAGCCTACTTCAATTTTGTTATTGCTAGTTCTTCCCCCTTTGGCTTATTTGTACGCAAGCTCATTTCCTGCTATCCCAACATGTGCTGGTATCCATGTTAATGTGAAACTGCATCCTGCATTGTGTAGATATGTATTAACCTGTAGTATTTCCTCTATAATATCTGGCCTGCTACATTCATATATGTTTCCGATAGCCAGTACTGATGAAAGAGAATGTGTGAGAATGGCTGTAGGTTTTTTGCTACTTTTTCTAAAGTTTTAGAATAGCCATTAATTATGTTGTACTGATGGATGTATTACACTGACAAACAACATTGTTCTTTCTTATATAAGAATAAGTGTTCTTAGGTCAGTTTTTTGCGCTGCTTTCAAATTTGAAATCTTTTTATACTGCTAAAAGATGCAAGACATATGTTACGCTATTTTTCAAATAGTTACTGTATTTTATTCTGAGCGAAATATGGTTTTTAGAAGTTGTAGAAATTTGGCTGATCTGTTCTGTTACGTGTGCGGATATGTTACCGATCGTGTTCACCAGAAAAAATTTACACCATTACTAAAGAAAGCATATGAACTTTATTTCGATTCGAAAGTTGATGATGCAAATAAATCTTGGAAGCCAAATGCAGTTTGTTCGACTTGTGCAAATACATTGGCAGGTTGGTTACGAAAATCGCAGAAGCATAAGTCGATGCCTTTGGAGTGCCAGTAATATGGCGTGAACCGACAAATCACGCTACTGATTGTTACTTCTGCTTGACAAATATCCATGGTTTCACTTTTAAAACTAGAAAGTCTGTGGTTTATCCAAATATTGAATTGGTTTCGAAACCAGTGCCTCATGATCCAATCACGTGTCCGATCCCAGTTCCACTAGAACAATATCCGTTGGACGTGAATGAACCATCAGAAAGTGATAGTTTACCTGCTTTAGAAACTAATTCTGACTCGGATTATATACCGATGAATGATGGTGTTCACTTAGTTAACCATTCAGAACTTTCAGATCTAATACGTGATCTCGCTCTTACCAAAGGACATGTGGAATTACTCGGTTCGCGACTCAAAGAATGGAATCTTTTAGCGCCCAATACTCCGATATCTAAATTTCGTCATAGACACAGAGAACGTGTTCAATACTTTGAGATGGATGATGACATTTGCTATCGCAAAGATGTAAACAGTCTAATGGTGCACCTCGGTCATGAGCACATAGTCAATGAATGGCGACTTTTCATCGATTCTTCCAAGACTAGTCTAAAAGCCGCGTTATTGCATAACAGAAATTTATTTTCATCAATTCCAATCGCCTACTCTATTCATATGAAAGAAACTTATGACAATATGGGTATACTTTTGGCAAAAATAAAGTACAATGACTACCAATGGCGGATTTGTGTAGACCTAAAGGTCATTGAAATTCTCACGGGCATGCAGACTGGGTATACTAAATTTTGTTGCTTCCTAAGTGAATGGGACAGCCGCAACAGACAGGAACATTATACAAGAAAGGTGTGGCCTATCAAGGTCGTATGCAGCTCGGACATAAAAATGTAATACACGAGCCATTAGTTAACAAAGACAGCATCATTTTACCACCGTTACATATAAAGTTGGGGCTCATGAAAAATTTCGTAAAAGCGTTAGATAAAACGAGCAAAGCTTTCACTTATCTTCGAGAAAAGTTTCCGCAAGTTAGCGATGCAAAGATAAAGGAAGGTATCTTTGTAGGACCTCAGATTAGGAAAGTTATTGCAGACAAACAATTCGAGAACTTGTTACATGGTAGTGAACTTCGCGCATGGATGGCATTCAAATCGATCATCGATAACTTTATGGGAAATCACAAATCTGTCGACTATGTGCATATTGTTAAGCAGTGCATAGATGCATACAGAATTATGGGCTGTAACATGTCCCTCAAAATCCGTTTGCTCGATTCGCATCTTGACCTTTTCCCTGACAACCTTGGCAAAGTCAGCGATGAACATGGAGAACGATTCCATCAAGATATCGCCGTAATGGAATCACGTTATCAAGGACGGTGGAGTGTGACCATGCTTGCCGATTATTGTTGGATGTTTCATCGCGATGTACCACATTCTATTCACCGACGAAAGTCGAGTGCAAAGAAATTCAAGCCTACATAACTGTTATACTTCTTGTACGAATGATGTTGTAATACTGTATGCGTTGTTAAAAAACTTCAATTGCGTATTTCTAGAGATCCCGACCTGATAGAGTCAAACGGTTGCATAGTCAACTTTACCCCTAATAAATGATTTATAGAAGGTAATCTTTGTCTTATTGCAGGCTCCCCAAACACTTCCTTTCATATAATGTAGCATGTTAATAAGACCCCTACTGTTTTCTACTAATTCGTCTATGTGTATGTTCCAGTTTAGTTGCTTGTCCAGTATCATAACCAGAAATCTAGTGGATTTTGCTGTACATACTTTTGCTCATTAATGTTAATATTAATTAAATTATTTTTAATTACACGCTTTCTACTGAAGATCATTCCTACTGTTTTTTAACGTTTAGAATAACTCCCCACTCGTTTATCCAGCGGGGTACTTTATCTATTTGTTTTGTACTGTTTTATAGATGAATGAAACATGTCTCCCAGTTATCCGTATCGCAGCAACATCCGCAAACTGAGATAAGTTGTTTTTTTAAGTCTTGAACCTCGTCTCCTAGGTCGTTGACCTTAATCGTAAATGTTGATGGTGATATTACTGATACTGTGGGATTCCATTCTGTTGTTCATAAATATCGGATCTATCATTGTTTATTTGTACCATGAAATATCTATCCTGCATGAAGTTTTCTAGATAATTATAAGTTCTACCTACTATACCTAATTTCCTGATCTTATATATTGTACCCTCCCTCCAACACTCATCATGTGCTCTTGCTACATCAAGGAATATTGCTGCTATCATTTCTTTCTTCTTGAAGCCTGTTTTAACATCATGTTCCAGCTTCAACAGTTGCTCTATTGTACTATGATGGCTTCTAAAGCCCGCCTGATTTGAACGTACAAATTGTGCTTTTCTAAGCGAAATTTTAATCTGTTGTTAATTAATTTTTCCAAAATTTTTCCTGGATGCGATGTTAACAATATTGGCTTGTATGAGCTGACATCATGTGTTTCCTTACCTGGCTTTAGCATGGATTGACTACTGCTGTCTTCCATGAACCTGGGTATAGTGTCAAGGATTGGTAAAATGTGTTCTACTGATGAGATGGGTATTAAATAATGACAACAAAACATTTACAACTGCCAATTATGAATGGGACACTACTCTGTAGTTATATTATAAAATTATAACAAAACGTGATTTTTACATTAATTATTGTTCAACAATTTGAAATAAAATAAGAACATTAATTCAAACTAGAGATCATGTGACAATAAAATCAAACTAAATATATTATAATTATTGTTTTCTCTAAATACTAAATTAGATTAGATCATCCTAGACAGGGGATAATGGATGGTAATTGTATTAATTTTAGAGAAATTATATCATAATTGCTTGTGTAGAGTTTAAATGTATAGTTGAAATACAAGTAGCCGTGAGTTGTTTTTGAGTCCCATGAGATTTATCTGCGCTTGGCTGATCTTTTCTTGACGGTTGTATTACGTGCACTATGTTTGTGTATTGCCAGAGAGTTTGGGTTAATTCTCTTTTCCTATAACAACCTCGATCTGTTTCCACGATGTGCTATCGGGACAATGTGTTTACTTTCCTAGACAATTTCTTCTCTGGTTCCCAGAGACATGGTTGTAAAACACCAGCTTCTGATGTCAACATAGACTGAATGAAATTTACTTCTGGTCACCAGTTAGAAATGTACCATTAAAACGAAATGTATGTCTTGTCCCCTGTCAGTAAATAGGCAAACGGCTCCTTGGTCGACCCAGCCCCAATTGGGTACCATAGCAACTCTGGGAAGGTTAAGGCGGCCGGCGTGATGCTGACCACATCACCCGTAGTGTGCCGATGGTCAAGAAAATGTGGGTCTAACACCATATTCCCAAAATGCCTCAATGGGCGTGTAACGGTATCATTTACCTTTCATTTTATCCCTGTCTCAGAGTCAGTGGGTGTATTACTTTTATCAATGTTACCCAACATATACTGTCGGACACAAAAAAAGAACAGCTGTCAGTCTGGCACTATGGAAAATTGTCACTGAGAAAACGTCGTCAGATTCGTATTGTCAGAGTATACGTGTGTATATATATAAATTTACAGTGTCAGAATGAGAGACAATTAAGATGCAGATAAAGATATACTTTTTTTACAATGACATAGCTTGAAAGAATCAAATCCGACCAGGCGTGGCGGGTGATGGTGAGAGACGGTATGTTTCAAGGTTTTATTGATGGCGCATTCAAAAAACGGTATGCAATAAATAATTGCTCTAAATATATATTTCTTGTTTTTAAGGAGGTTCTCTCCCGTTACCACAAAAATACCGCAATAATTTCCCCTGCAAAATTAAACGTGCTCACACATTCAGTACATAAACAACACTTAAAGTTCTTTCCATTTCAGATACGGTAGCAGCTGTGCGAGGTGTTAGAGACTTCATTATACTTCGTCCAGCTAATGACTGGGTGACCAGGTCTATTCATTCCTCTGTACCTTTGCCTTCGTAAATTTGCGTTGCAATCATTTCCGACAAACCAAGTAGATTAAAAAACACATACAACTTGTTTGAATAATATACCCCCCCCCCTTTTCCCTCCCCCCCCTTTCCCCTAGAATAAAAGATGCGTAGAACTGAGTGATACACTTTGAGACACCACTATAGTGGTATTTGGTATAGTAAATAAACTAACTCCGAAAATAAACTTTGCGTACCCAAAATTTTCGGATATAAGACTGGCGTGTTAAAGACAGAAGAGGAAACCAATGGTGATGAAGATGACATAAAGATGGAAGAACTGAAGGCAGCACTGGAGAAAATCAAGATGGGCAAAGCAGCAGGGCATGATGGTATAACACCAGAAATGGTTAAGTACATGGGAGCATCAGGCGACCTGTTACTCTTAAGGGTCCTACAGGCAGCATGGTGCAACAAGACCATACCAAAGGATTGGGAGATCGCCATAATAACACCAATTTTCAAAAAGGGTGACAATCGACAGTGTGGAAACCATAGAGGCATATCCCTTCTCAGTGTCCCTGGAAAAATCTACTCTAGAATCCTAGAGCAGAGACTCCGACGCCTAGCTGAGCCACAATTGGATGAGGTCCAGTGCGGATTCCGAGCAAACCGAAGTACTCAAGACCTAATCTTCACACTCAGACAGCTGAGTGAAAAGGCCCTTGAGTATAAGAGTGAGATCCATCTTTGTTTCATAGATCTGGAAAAGGCGTTTGACAGGGTCCCTTGGAGCAAGCTTTGGGACTGTTTGGCAAGGAAGAATATTCCAGCACCTCTGATTCATGCTATACAGAGCTTCTACAAGTCTTGCAGAAATTATGTGAGGACAGCAAACCATAAGTCAGAAGAGTTCAGGACCACCACTGGTGTAAGACAAGGTGATATCCTATCACCTTACCTCTTCATACTCCTTATGGACGATGTCATCAAGGCATGTAAGGAGAGAACAAGAAAGTATTCAGTGGGGTACTGGAGATGAGACAGGTCTATATTTCGGAGCTGGCATTTGCTGATGATGTTGCCCTGATTGCTAAATCAGAGGCACATCTCCAATTCAACCTGCAAGTATGGAAGGAAGAGCTGGAGAAGAGAGGGATGGTCATAAGCAGCTCTAAAACAAAATCCATGGTGATATCACGAGAAGAAAGAAGACATCAGATTAAGCTGGGAGAACAGGTCCTGGAGCAGGTC
The DNA here is from genome assembly GCA_024509875.1 of Oreohelix idahoensis. NCBI lineage: Eukaryota > Metazoa > Mollusca > Gastropoda > Stylommatophora > Oreohelicidae > Oreohelix > Oreohelix idahoensis. The sequence continues at coordinate 108,520 of JAMPIV010020264.1, forward strand.
GACCACTTTAAATACCTCGGAGCTATTATAGACCGAAAGGGAGGCATCAAAGAAGAGTTGGCCACTCGAAAAGCAGCAGCTGGGAGACTTTTTCAGGCCATAAATCGAGGATTCCTCAGCAAGAGAGAGGTTGGTAAGAAAACGAAGATGGCTGTATACCGCTCCACCTATGTCCCAGTCTTGACATATGGATGCGAGTCATGGGCAATGACTACAACCCATAAAAGCCAGATCCAAACCTCAGAAATGAGATATCTGAGGAAGGTGGTTGAAGTAACAAGAAGAGACATGGTACGCAACCAGACGATACGTCAAGGCCTAAAATGCCACCCCCTAAAGACCCAAGTAGAACAGTCCCAACTAAGATGGTTTGGCCATGTCTGCAGAATGGGAGAAGATCGGCTACCACGACAAGCATGGGAAACAAAGAGCCAAGGATCCAGACCCCGAGGACGACCCAGAGTCCGCTGGGAGGACAACATTAGACAATCTTTGAAGGACCGAGGACTAGAATGGAACCAGGCCAGGAGGAAGACAGCCGATAGAATAGTCTGGCGCTCTCTCTTCCAAATCTCTACACCTCACGGTAGAAGGGGAACGACTAAGTAAGTAAGTGTTAAAGACTCTGTACCTCCACTTCCATCACACAGACAGAGAGAAGCCAGCGAGACAGGAGTCAAGAGAGATTTTGTCTATTCTATAACCTAGTGTTAATCTTTGACCTTTTGGGTTATTAACTTCTTTTGGGATCTTTTTTTTTCTCAACAAGGGGGGGAGACACTTATTGGGCTATTTTCCTATGTTTGTGAACATGATTATATTGATTCCTATATGTTTTGATGTTGTAAAGTTTAAGTGATAATAAACTAAACAAGAACTTAACTTGTGTGTTGGTCAGACCCATATCCAGTTACCATAGTTTTTCACGTTTATGTATCTTGTTGTCACATAATTGTGTGTGTGTGAGTAGTTAACTTATAATTACATTTATAGGGAGGTTTGACAGATCGTCTTATACTAAAGATAGTCGTATAGATAGGCTGGACTAGAGAAACCACTAATTCCAGAGACAGATCTTCACCTTAATCTATTCACTCGTGGAATCTGTTCTAACACCTTTCTTTCTCATATACCCCTGTCGCGAGAGGTTAAAGATGTTATTAAGAATAAGCTCTCCTGGACATAAAGATGTATCAGATGATACCAGGATAGTGCCAGATAAGAGCCTGGTCTTATGAGTTATACCGCCTTCTCTGAAGAGAGTAAGGGTGTATAGACAACCAAGGTAGGGTCAAGCTATGTAAGTTACCAGAGCTGATGGTAAAGTAATACTCTGATTCCCTAACTGCTACCTCTCCTGATCCTTCTTGGTTAATACATTGTTTAATGTTATTGGCTATGTGTTACCGTATATTTACGGCCACCACGAATGTTATGTCCTTGTTTTATGTAACCACAAATGTTATGGTGGGATTTACGTATGATATGTAGGAACGTAACAATCTCCTTGCTGTGTACTGTTGTAGTCCGTCCGACCTGGGCCAAGCAGCTTTGTTATGCATGAATAGCTCACCAGGCGTTGAGGCGCTGAAAAGGGTGTCATGTTGACATTCGAACATCAGACATTTCTTGTATGTAAGGTACTCGAAGATTGTATGTTTGACAAGTGAGGTGGGTGTGTAGAGACACGAATGCGTATAGGATCTTTGAAATATAAACAAGACACCCACTCACTCACATGCAGTAGTCAGTAATTGTAGAAAACAGCTGGAACTTTCAACCATTTAATTACGTGACACAGTGACATCAACAGGTACAGTCAAATGAACGAGAATCAAGACACATCATGTATATTGGATATGACTGGTAAAACATCTGGTAAATAAGGCTTGAACCACTCATCTATAAGGATGTTATCGACAATGGTCTGTCCTTTAATAACTGTTCATAGGTGGTAATAATTAATAACATTGAACATCATCAGTTCTGTATAGCTCGTAGGTATGATGCTAATAACGCTGGCTTGACAAGCCATTCTTTTCCTACTGTAGCTCAGCCCCCTCCCCTTCCCCCTCCCCCCCCCCGACTGAACGTGTCAGGTAGTCCTTAAATAAATGTAGTTGCGTAATATGGAAGTCTGAGAACTTGATAATAATGTCAAGACTTCCTCTGGCTCCACCTTTCAGGTACTTCTTCTTCTGCTTCAAGTTATAGGCCGTACTGACGGGCCTTATAATGGTTGATAAACAACTGTACATTTTTCCATAGACATGTATTATCTTTCATGCTGAAACGTACCGCCATCCTGCGGGTTTCATAACAATATATGGTTATTGTGCTTCTATAAAGTACTTCAACGAATAGACCTAACTGGCTACGTCGAGCACACATAATGGACTCTGGATCCCAAGAACTGTTAGCGCTACTCACAGGTTCATACTAAATGTTCTGCAAACTTTGCGTAATAATAAAGTAATTTTACCTTGGACAGAATTCCAAACACTACACAATAACACCTGTCGTCATTCCAGACGAACAGAATAACTCTGGGGAATCACTAATATGACAAGACTATCTTTTCCCCAGATAAGGCAGAGAAGACACAACGGACATCTTCGTCCGGCAGAAACCAGCTCATCACTCTCAGACGGAAGTCTGCTCGGGTTCGCGCTAAAAGCTAGCGCATGCGTAGACAGAACAGATTTGAGAACAGTTAATTATCCTGTCTTAAGAAAGAATAAACACAGGGAAGGTAACCCCTAATCAACCTGTTTCAGGGAGTTAACATAGAGTTCTGTACCTTCGACCATCAAAAATATAAAATAGATTTACATCTTCTGGAACCGACAAAAATGACGGTAACACTATGCTAGGGGTGTGCATTTAGATATACATATAGTATTATTATATTCCACAACACCAAATAAAATTCAACTTAAAGAATTTAAGAACAGTCTTCTGGTGAATATTTACAATTTTAATAAAAACAAATACTTTTTCTGTTTGAAAATGTTGAACTCAAATATTTTACAGTAGGAAATACATAATACTATTTAAATTAATGTTTTTCTTTCTTGGTTCACAATGTCTATCATCTCGTAGACAACTTTTCTGGCTTGATTATTCAATGGTAGAATTGTTGATTATTTTACTATACAGTTTTTCAATTCTATCTTGCTTTAGTCATCCTTAATTGGAGAATAAGCGTTATTAATTGAGCTGGATAAGCTTGACAGTTGCAGTAAGCAACGTATCTGCATCATGGCAGCTGTCTCCCTTTTGAGCTGGAAACACAATTTTTGCTGAACTTGTTCCGGTAAATATTCACGTGATGTCGGGCCTGTTATCACCAACTGGCACTGCATACGTTAAAAATCGTGGGAATAGTGGCCTCTTCAGCTATTGACAGCTTGTATTTACAGAATTAAACCTGCAATGAATTGAAACGCACTCCCCGTATTTTCTTTTCATACCCCTCCATAACACTGACAGGGACGATAGACACGACAGTTTCAGAAAAGCGTGCTAGCAGATGCACCAGGATAGTGTAGTCAACAACAATCATTTTTTTATACACAGTGATCAAATTTCAATTCTACCTTTTAAATTATAAATATTTTCCCATGATTCGCCTCCCTACAATAATTTGGTTGTGAGCAAAACTATTTAACAAGATGTCAAACGATACTGTGAATCAATCCCTTTCATCCTTCTATATGTCCCTGTCAGGTGTCTCAATCTATTCAAGAAATACTTCTTTAAATACAGTTCCCAACTTACAGACACAATTAGCCATCTTTCTCAATATTTTTAAATATTTCCGAAGACGGCTTTGCCTCTAGAAGTACACATGAGCCTGTAAGTTTCATCACACGACACAGTCCATTCCTACACATCTTATACACATCGTATCGCGCAGTGGATTAATTAATATAATTACACACAATTATATACATTTATTAATGAATAAATTTGGTCTTACCCCCAGGAATACATACACATACTGGCCCTCAATGGTTTGAATGAGGTCTGCTACAGTTGCAGAAAGGCAAACGTTGGCATTAATCAATGCACTGCTTTCCCCCGCGTTCTGTGTTTTTCAAATCTTGACTGACCGTAGTTTGTTAGGCGATTCTATTTATAGTCTCGCGACGTGCGTATGAGACGGGGTTACCCGCGGCTGTCTTTGCATATAGAGAGGTCCCCAACGAACATACAAGGTTTTCTCCTTTTGACCCTGTCTTTGGCGCACGACCGCGCAATCCTATGTCTTTGCTTCACGATCTTATAACTGCTGATAATATTAACGATGACACACAATCTTCATATGAGTAGGTCATTGCTCTCAGGCAGAAGATTATCGAAGCATGCAAACTAGCATCTTCTTCATCCGAATTTGCTAAAGAAAAGGCAAGGCAATTTGCAAATAAGAATAGATGCCTACGACAACTTTGTCCTGGCGACAAAGCACTTGTTTTGCTCCCTTGTAGGGAGAACAGACTTCTTATTGCATGGAAAGGTCCGTATACAATAGTTTCAAGAATTTCCGATGTCGACTATGTTGTCGATATTGACGGTAAGCATAAAACCTTTCATATAAACATGCTTACGGAATTTCATGAACGACCGGACCATTTGCAGCCTATTTTCCAGGCGATGGACGATTCTCCAGTCCCACAGGGTCATTTATCATCCCTGTCAGTTATACAGGATGAGGAAACTATTTTCTCAGATGTTAATCTTCCTCTTCCAGTGATTCCACTTCATTCTACGGAATCATGGAAAAACGTTACTGTTTCTCCTAATTTATCTACTGAGGAAAAGTGACAAGTCTTATCTATGTTACAAACATTTCAGGATGTCCTTACCGACATTCCTGGACACACACATGTCATTGAACATGACATAATACTTACTGACCATAATCCTATCAGGGTCAGACCTTACCTAATCCCTATTCATTTTCAGACACAGGTCGAGAAAGAATTGGATGAAATGATACAATTGAAAATAATTGAACCATCCACTTCAGCATACTCTTCGTCCATGGTTATTGTTCGAAAGAAAGACAATAACATATGCCTTTGCGGCGATTATCGCAAATTAAACCAAATTGCGAAGTTCGATGCTGAACCTATGCCTTTATTAGAAGATCTACTTATTAGACTTTCTAATTCTCGATTCTTTACCAAACTCGACTTGTCGAAAGGTTATTGGCAAGTTCCTGTAACTGAACGCGCCACACCTCTTACTGCTTTCTCAACACCTAGGGGTTTGTTTCAATGGAATTTCATGCCTGACGGGCTTATGAACGCCCCAGCTACTTTTGTACGCATGATGCGTCGAATTCTCTCATATCGTTCATATGTCATTGCATACTTGTCTGATATCTGTCTTTTCGGGGATTCTTGGGAAGATCACTATTTGGGTTTATATGAACTACTGTCTACTCTACACGAGCATAATTTGACTGCAAAACCCTCTAAAGCCTATGTAGGGTTTAGTAAAATTTCTTTCCTGGGTCACCGTGTTGGTCATGGTCACTTGAAGACAGAGCACCACAAAACTTCTAAGATACTAAACATTTCTATTCCTAAGACGAAAAAGCAAGTACGTAGACTCTTAGGTTTAATACAATTTTACGGAAGATTCATTCCGAATCTGTCTTCTATCATGGCACCTCTTTCAACCCTATTAAAGAAAGGGTCTCCTAATATGGTGCACTGGTCCCAAGAATGCCAGTCTTCATTGGATTAGATTAAAACTTTATTCTCATCTCCCCTATCTTAAGGCTACCTACTACTGATAAGACTTTTGTTCTTCGTAGTGACGCCTCATCCACTGGGATCGGGGCGGCACTAATGCAGGAGTATTCAGAAACTTTGCATCCTGTAATGTATATCTCTAGGAAACTAAATGCGGCAGAAAGGAATTACTCGGTTCTAGACCGTGAATTGTTGGCTATGGTCTGGTGAATTCTTAAGCTACAAAGATTCCTTCTTGGCGCGCATTTCATTGTGGAAACCGACCAAAAAGCTCTTACAGCTATTCAGAGTAAGAACTTGAAGAGCTCGAGATCCACTCGATATGCCATTGCTCTTCAACCTTTTCATTTCATGGTACGAGCTATCTGTGGTTCGGATAATGCGATGGCAGACATGCTGTCTAGATGCCCACATGTCTCCACTTAACTCTTGTGTCCTAGATTTCCTGATACACATCTAGACTTATAGCAGTTCTTTACTATAACAATATACATTAGCACATTTGTTTTCACCTTAGAGTGGTAAATTAAGTGATTTCTTTCTCTGTTACCATCTCTGGTATAACGGAGGGAGGTTAAGTTATCACAATATAAGGGCCGAAAGTTTGCACGGCCACAGTTAATGGTTAATAATGTATGTTTGATTACTGTATATTAGAAAATCTAACGGTTATCAAATAGAATTGTTTTATTTGATTTTTCTCAGCAAATCATTGATGTTCTTGGAGAATCTTTACATTTTGCCAACCATGACGTATTATGATGTCCATACTTACCCTTCGGACGACACTATAGATGCGCCCGCATAGACTATGATCTTGGACTTCATTGATCATCTACATAGTTAATATAGTATATAACATTGTATTAAAGCAGATATTACATTTTAAAATGATGTAACCGTTTCTTGTTAAAGTGATTGTATCACTATACTGCGATACATTAAGATAATGACACCGCCGGTTTTTTGAGGATTTTTTGTCATTGCTAAACATGGAAATAAGGTACTTGATGTGACATATAAAATTAACTTTTGCTTGCATTGTAACATTGCCAGCACAGTAGTGTACGTTGATGGCACCTCCCTGGATATGTGTATACTTAGAGTAATGCTTTCTCTAATGTTCTGAGATATATTCTCACCTGACGCTCCATGCGTCGAGTTTGCCTCACATTAGACGTCATATTTATTTGTGATACTTCTCGTCTGCCCATCATTCGTGCGTTATGAGCCTGTTGTATTTTGCTCTTGGATGTATTTCAAAAAAAAAGTTATATAATGTTTATAATATTTATAGCTTTGTCAATAGAAAAGTTAAAAAAAAAAAAAACCACAAATACTCACTGTATGCTTTAATAATTTCTCTTATTTAAAATGTGATAACAATGTTTAAATAAGTTTCACATCAGATCCAACTTCGATAAAAAGTAACGGCGCTTGACTTGAGCAACACGTCTAATTACGAGATCTCGTTTTTTCAAAGTGCATCCATTAGTCCATTTTTGTGTGGTCGTTTTAGATAACAGCTTATATCAGCTTTTTTAAGTAGCCAGCAACCTGGAAACATCGAAAGGAACATTATGACAAATGTAATTGAGGGTTATCAACTCAAGAACGCTGCAAATTTGATAATATTATGTATCCTAGAGATGGGCATATCTCAGGTGGCATTTCCTGACAGAGTTATCCTTTGCAAATATTTAAAAAAAGATGACGCATATGCCTATTACCAGCTTAGCAGAATTAAACAAGTGTAATTGTTCAGACTTCGCAAAGGCCACAACAGATTGGGATATCATCTGTTCAACAAGCTAAAGATAGAAACTACTGATGCGTATAACTGTGGTACTGATAAAATAACACGCGTAAAAGTTAAAAATAAGTATTGATAGGCCACACTTGAGTTAACATTTTGAATGCATTTCATCTAAAGCAATTGTAATATTTAAATTGTATTTGTAAGTAAAGAAAGAAAAACATGTGCATTTCTAATTTTTGTCTTTGACACAATTTTTTTTAAATCTTTCAGTTCGAGCTTTGCGTTAGTATTGTAGGATGTCTCGAAGTTATTTTGTGTCCGTCAGTAGATTAAATACTTATTCATACTGTCACATAATGGATTGGGGCGACCACTTCTTCTTCTTAATCTCTGTTTCACTACGGCAGTAATCGGTACATTTGTTATACGGATTTTATTGCATGCTTTCGATTGTCGCAATTTCTTCCTTTCTTTTTCTGCTTTGTAGAAGATATTTTGTATCTACATTATTTCGCTACTTTCAGTGTATTCTTTCTTGTTTGTTTATCTGACACTCCTGGTGGATCATTATACTAAACATTTGCAAACGCAAATGCTAAGAGAACATTATCGACAAGCAAGTTGGTTAATTGCAGGCGCGGCCGATATCAGTACACAGATTAACACTTACATCGCCCAGCGCAATCTGCGTAATCACTGATAAGGCAACGGTGCGTTTCCGTCAAGGTTTTAAAGAGACGGATTTTGTGTGTGCTCAAGCAACATATAATACATTACTTTAGCGAAAGTAATAATCTGTTACATTTGACACACGTAGTCTTATGAGGTTAACCATGTGTTCATGAGTCGGTACACAGGGCGATCGGATGTTTAGAGCCCATTTTCAGAAAAGCACAGATTGAAATATTGCACTAGATGAGACATGCAAAATATTCAAATCCGATTGGCTGATCATCTGAGCTTCATAACAAAAAATGCGTGGGAAGGCAGTGAACATAAACTGACTCTTCAAACAGTGAAAAAAATCACTTGCCAAGACACCAGATCTTGCCAGAGTGAAGCCTATAATTCAGAATTCCATTTTATCAGATCCGACACTTTTTATTTGAGTATTGATCAGGACTTACAAAAACAGCTCAGGAAATCACTGTCATTTTAATAAGGAAAGCCGCTGTCTGAGGAAACTGAAGAAACACACAAAGTCAGAGAGGGAAGTTATTAAACTAACGACATCCGAGACGCATGTAAAAGGCCGATTCAATTCTCTTATATTCATCTGAGCAAAAAAGGTCTGTGAACCAGGATTGTCGCAAGATGTGATTTTACATTCAATAGTGTATTACTAACATGTTAACTAACATACATACATATATATATATATATATATATATACATATATATATATATATATATATATATATATATATATATATATATATATATATATATATATATGTGTGTGTGTGTGTGTGTGTGTGTGTGGTATGTGTATATTGCCATGTGAATTTTAATATGTGAAAATCGTTAGTGGATGTTCTAGTTATTTGAGGCTGGCAACTTCAGCGTACAGAATGATGATTTCATGAACCACCACTGCCAAGGGCTTGTGATTACTTTATTGCTAGCTTCGTAAAGAGAAATAAAAGCATAAAGTAGTCCTAGGTTCCATATGGAGCATGGATAAAAAGATGACAGAATTGATGTACATTATAAGTATTATACTTACAGTTTCAAGCCAGCGTAAATGTCTATGTGAAAATATTCATTTTAAAAGAAATGGAAATTTCAAACTTTTCAAAACAGTGGAGATGTAAATGTAAACATAAGCTATCTGTATTACTAACCTTTGCATTTAAATGTAATATAAACCTACAGCTATTTAATTTAAATGTAAAGAAAGATTTATCCAGGGGGTTTAAATTTAATTCTCATCGAGAATAAATTCTGAGTTAAAGGGGATGGTAGAGTGGGAAGATAGGGACTCATAACCATAGGTTGGAAAGCGCAGTACTCAGAAGAGCGTGTTGTTTCTATTCTTTACCATAATTATTGGTAGTACCAGCAGAAAGTACTATCTCTGGAACAAGAAGGGGACAGTGGCCTAAGCTTTAAGACGAGGTACCAACTTTGTAGACTCTCCCTGACCTGTCTGGGAAACGAGCTACACCCGACTACCTTAACCAGCGATGAGTGTGAGCAGTGTTAAAAGAACCAACCCATCAGAAGGAGCAAAACCGTCTTTGGCAGCCAAGTTCAATATATGATGCCACTTGAACTTCTTGTAATAATTTACCTTCTATCACGACCGTTGATGACAACTTTTCTTAATCTATAACTATACAATTATTTTCAAACTGTTAAAACTTAAAGGATTATTTAATTGTGTTATTTGTAATTTTATAAATTTAACTTTGATTTAATCATTTTAAAGTTACTGCATGTTTGTCTCAGTCATTTTACTATACACACTCTAATCTAAGCTATCCCAGAATAATAAGAATTCCCCTGAGTTAATCAGAGGTGGGGGCTTAAACGAGCTAACATAAACCATTGCTTAATCCTTCACAAAAGTTGTCGGCAGATTCTAGATTGAACGTGCTCATTCACATGCAACATTGTTTTCACTTATCTGAATATCTTGTTGATGCGTGCCGTAATATAGATAAAGTTAGGAGAAGGTCTCAGGGGCCAAAGTACACACTAGACGTAGTCCAACAACACGTATCAGCATATGTCAGTAAGCTAACAATCACCTCCTTCACAATTTACAATACCGCAGTTTATTGTATTGGACACAAAGCTCCATGATAATAGAATATAGGCCCAATGGCAAATGCAGTTATAGGCAGTCGTCCAGTCCGTTCACTATCAAACGCTGGTCAATGGTAATCATAGTCTTTATTCTCATCGTACACTTGACATCTTGGTAACTAGATATGATTCCTGAATAGAATAGACCAGGGACACCTCACCAACGTATCTTGGTGCCCTAGTGATGGAATGATGCAGGAAAATTACAGTAGACTGCAGGAGCTCAATACACATACGTCCTGTCACATTCAAACTCAAGCCGCATCTCCTCTAGCAGACGATCACCCACCTCTGCTTCAAATCTTCGAGTCTGCTTCTGCACCACATCGGTACGACATCACTTCCTTTATTAGTAAGTTAGTTCATATACAATTATCAGAACAGGAGCCACGTCGAGTTAACACATTAACTACCGCAAGCCGCTGTCAGCGGCTCACAAAATAATCACATTTGGACCGCAAGCCGCTCAGTGCGCCAATCTAATTTTATTAATAAAACGAATGAAAAATGTACTGAAAAATTTTCTGATCTGGTTCGGGATTTTAAGTTGCCACCGGAAAACAAATTCCCAAAGCATGGTTGTTGTAGAACACTGGAAAATTGATACTATGTTCATACTTTTCAGCGTTTTGGGTTAGTTACCAAATCGTGTAAAACTGTTTACCATGACAACTTGTGATAGGACTACAAAAAATGCGTGTACATCTCGTCTAACAGCTGAATAGGATAGAAACGTGTTTCAACAATTGACTGATAGATCTAGCGACGAGGACAAGAGTGAAAACGGTGTGCACATTGATTGAAATTGTGATTTTGCTGGAGATGGGGCGCAAGCAGTAATAATTGTGAAAATATTGCAAGTCCTCGGCCATCGGAAGGCCGTAAAATAGCAACAAATTCTATTAGAGTTACAACCGGTGTTTGTTGTAATAGTGCATTCATTTATCTTTAAAATGACGTGTAATTCATAAAAATCTTTAAACACTTACGAAAACTACAGCTTACTTTGTGCAAACACCTACGGAATGAAAATGGGAAAAAATTTAATTCGGCCACAATGTGTTTTTCAATTCGGTAGTTAATGTGTTAACTATAATACCTACATTATCGTTATGAATTTTAATCAAAACACTTGTGGACATGACTTTGAGGTAGAAGCGTCATTAACCTTCTATCTACATATCTGCCAAGATAAATCTTGTGCGAAGGTAGACACCTTTGAAGCCTATATTAGATACTCTTGAGTTTTGGCCACTGTCGGACCACTACTGCAAAGCAGGGGAGGCAAATCCGTCACACATACTTATCGTAATATTTGGACGGCGAATATGCCGCACTATGTTTTCAAGGTCATAAACCTGCTTATCATCATCAGCTGCCTTCTCCACAACGATAGACTTTCTTGTCGATCTCTTGATTCTATCTTCCAACTTAAAGCGTTGACTTCCTCTTACACGTTTACCTTCAACCTGTCCTTCCATTAAAGTCTTGTAGCAAAATATGCGAGAATAAACGCTCAATTCAGTACGATTTAGACATAAAACGATAATAAATACATTAGCCCGCATGTGTCTGACGGTTAGCATCTTCGAAGCCAGCAGCGCTGCTTTTTGCACAGTGCTAAGCCTATAGAACGATTTCATGGAAAAAGTCTGACACGCTTTAGTTTCGTTTTCGACAAACAAATACTAATATTTAACTTTGCCCAATCTGCTGCATACATTTTGTAGTCTAGCCTTACAATTAACTATTGGCGGAAGCATGCCGCAATATAGCTATCTGAAGTAACATTTTCTGTCAACTTTGTAGCAAAATCAGTAGTAATCCTTACATTTTTTGGTAATATTACACGATACAATGCTAACTTGTAACGCAAATGCTTAACCCACCCCGTCTACCCCCCGCTTCGATGACACAGTCTGCAACGCATACATTCACACTGCGAAAAAGCCAGCCAAGGCATAACCACGCACACAGTTTTATTTCCTCCTAGTGGTAGCATTTCTGATGTAACTAAAACAAGTTAGTTATTTAAAAAATACATGCTCGCAAGACGAAGGAGAGGAAAGATGGCGGACTTGTGTAAAATTTTATTTGACGATGGACGATGACAAAAGTTGGAAATTTTAAACCATTATGGAGTTCCCCATAAGAATTATATGATAGTATGACGTAGAGTTAGCTGAGTAAGAATGTACTTTAAAATATATGATAGCCCCAGTATTAGAGAAGTTATTGAAGTAATACTAATATCTAAGAACACACGACCAGACACACTGGCGTTCCTGCTCATGTTTTTTTTTGTAACGTTAGGGGGACGCGAGCTGGAAAAAGAGGCAGGGAGGTACATTCAAATTTGCTTGGGGTGAACAGAGTATGAATGGGAAAGGGAAGCGGTAGGAGAAATGTAATCCTAAACGTGAGATCTTTTGTATTTGGCATGACTAGAGCAGACTAGCCAATCGACCATCAGTTATTCAAAATTATTTTGGGTGTTTCAATCAAACTGCATTTGAATTCAAGTAGTAGAACGTTACGATTGGCTAGCGCTGGTAGATATCAGCAAAAGGCTTTGTCTATTCATTGCCAGTTGAACTAAAATTTGTATACAGATACGCTGAAAAACAGCTGTGTTAATTTTAAACTTAAATAAAGAATAAATTTACAGTCTGTGCAGTCTGGAGGAAGCTGAGGCCATTTCTTCACAAAATCAGCGTCATTTGTTTATATATTTCTTGATTGTGGTAAGGATATTTTATGAAATTTAATATGTTTGGTCCAACTACAAAGTTAGATACTGCTATTGGGGAAAAAGTGAAGGACATGTCAGAAGCAGACATTGTTGAGTCCACACATAAAACGGTATCTGACTGATGTATGTTGTTATAATTATGTTGACATATTATTGTATTAAAATAGTTTAGCAAGCCTCTGTGTTCAATGAACACTGTTTAACATGCCTGAAGCAAACATAAGTGTAAAGAAAAGAAGAGAAGATCATGTCACAGGAAATGTGGTTACTCCACATTATTGTATGGAGGAAAAGTATGTGAACGTACAGTGGCGTATCTACTATAAGGACTTAAGGTGTGGTCACAACCAGGTGGGAGTCCTGTACAATTCGGGGCGAGTGCATTTGTAAGGCACGTGAGGCTGACCCCATACCCACGTAGGAAATTAAGTGTTAGAATAAATGATCAGAGATAAAAGGCCAGGGTGTCCTTTTGTTACAGAGGGTCTATGTTCCTGTTGCCGGCTGGTGACAGGAAACCTGCTGAGTGCTTATAAACGCCAACCAGTCTCCAACCAGACTTATATGCTGTTGAATATCCAGTAGGAGCTTTGGCGAGTGTTGAACTTGAAATTTCTGCAACTACCCATTGAATTATCTTACAACAAGGACTCCCAGGTGAAGAGTAAAACATCTGGGGCATCTCTGACACTTTCTTGTGTTTCAAAATATTACACAGGAATTTTATGGGGGTAGGAGGAACTACAGCCCTCATATACAGTGACTCTCCCGGTAGAAAACTAAAGTGAACTCTGTAATATTTCATCCAGGAAGGACATTTATAAATTAGAAAACTAAAGTGAACTAATTTAATATTTCATACAGGAAGGACATTTATAATTCCATAATAACTTTTAGTTATTGGGCATATTGTCCCAACATTTTTAAATTGTTCTTTTCTGTAAACTATCTTGTCCTTATTTTCAAAGACCTGTCCACATGCTATGAATGGACAGGCAAAATAAATTGTAAATAATTGTTCAAAGAAAAACTTAACTGCTAGTTATTAACTTCTTTAATAGAAACTTAAAGTGTTTGATTGTTGTGTACCATCATTCATTTCTCCCCTAGACATTAGGTACACCATACACCATACACTAGAGCCAGAAGATAGACCGTGTGAGAACTAGGGAGGTAGCTGTAGGTTCTCTGCACATAATTCATCATCATCATCTATAGAGTCAGAGACCTACATTTGCTTGACCTCACACGGTTATAGCAGACAGCTTTTCATTCTTTTTAGGATACCATCATAACCTCACCAGCAAAATCAACTTTGCTACAAGTCTTCACAAAGTTTTATATTTATTTATTTTATTTGTTTAACGGTCAAAATATTTTAGCTAATTTTGATCGCTTTCATAAATTCTCTTTTCATTCCTTGATTGTCCTTGACCTTTTTATTTGCTTTCTTCTCTTTCCATGAGACGCTCCCCATTTTTCTGTATATCCACTTCTCATGAACCTTAATGCTTTCTTCCAACTCTTTGTTCAGTGTCTATGCTTCTACGCCAAACATAAATGTAGACTAAATATAACATTTGATGGCCCTTAGGTTTGATTTTTGAGTTGTTTTGTTTTATGTATTTGTCTCACATTTATAATTGCAGCTTTAGGCATGTATATTCCCATCTCTGAAGCACTCTGCATGTCATGTCTACATAGGTCTTCCATTCATGTTTACGAAAACACGTAAAACTCTTCCACACTTCACTGAGCATCATGCAGTCGTATATAGCTTGCAGCCTGGTGAATTCCAGCTCACAACATCGCTTGTGACAAAATTACCACAGCACAAGCTTACACAACTTACAACTTAACATGCCAATTACGTTCCCACTGGAGCAGATGATCATTCATACAAGCAAACAAACCCAAAAATACTCCTTGACAATGTGCCCGTGGGAGGGGAATTTTGAGTTGTTGTATTACTTTATTGACAAACTTTTCCTATTTAGTTTTCCAAGTTAAGTTTTATTATTGGCTTGTAGCCCGCCAGAGGTATTTGTTACGTGGTTAGTATTATTTATAAACCCAGGTTGGTTCGTCTCCTCTTTAGTTGTAGTTAATGAGAGCAATAGTGGTATTCAAAGCAGTATGTAGACCAAACATGTAAGTTATTCAAACAAGCAAGGTAGTTGATGAGCAAAGTCTTAAATTTATAAGAAGTATATTTAGGTAATTTGAATTACCAACAAAATGGTGAACTTTCCAACAGCATGTCAATTATTTACAAGTGTCCAATGCCGTAATATCTTCATGAATAATAAACCTCCCTTCTCTAACTTCAGTCCACTAGGGACAAAAACTTCTTCTTTGTTATCTATGTCCTGAGACTTCGTCATTTTCTTTGTACCACAAAATATTAAATCTGTATCTTACATTATTCTTCTTGCTGAACTACAAAATCTCTTGAACAATAGTATGGAAGACGAAACTGCGTCTGTTGTTGATAAATCTCTTGAACAATAGTATGGAAGACGAAACTGCGTCTGTTGTTGATGAATCTCTTGAACAATAGTATGAAAGACGAAACTGCGTCTGTTGTTGATAAATCTCTTGAACAATAGTATGGAAGACGAAACTGCGTCTGTTGTTGATAAATCTCTTGAACAATAGTATGATAACGAAAAAACTGCGTCTGTTTTTGATGAATCTCTTGAACAATAGTATGGAAGACGAAACTGCGTCTGTTGTTGATAAATCTCTTGAACAATAGTATGGAAGACGAAACTGCGTCTGTTGTTGATAAATCTCTTGAACAATAGTATGGAAGACGAAACTGCGTCTGTTGTTGATAAATCTCTTGAACAATAGTATGGAAGACGAAACTGCGTCTGTTGTTGATAAATCTCTTGAACAATAGTATGGAAGACGAAACTGCGTCTGTTGCTGATAAATCTCTTGAACAATAGTATGGAAGACGAAACTGCGTCTGAGGTGATAAATCCAACGTAGGAGCCGGGACTTAGGTGGCACACCGGAAGAGCGCCAGGTTGCTACACCACGCAAGGTTAAAACCACGTCAGTATGCAAAGGCTCTTTCCGTATAACTAATTTCTAGTTTATAATATTTTATCGAGCTAAGGTAGTGCGTTGTCTAGCTACTTTTTCATTGGTTAAATGAATATTTTGTTATTTAATTTATTGGCTACAGCTTCGCTGTTCTAACTATCAGTCGTGGCTAATCCCAGTTACGCCACTCTTCACTAAGCAACTGCCGCCAAATGATAGCGGTGGGCCGCCCAGTTGAAATAGTTTTAGTTTCACTTTTATTTTTATCTTATACTTAGCGTAACTCATGTTTTTGTTAATTACGAAATGTCGTAACTGCTTTATTTATTGTCAATGGTAATTAATAGCTGTTATACTCATTTGATATAATGACTAGTTGTTAGCACGAATGATGCTATAGTAATAGGCCATCCGGTCATAACAATAATTAACTATATCTCGAAGTACTGTGCAAAGTCAATTTACTGCAACAATCAGGATACAATTACTGCTTTGCATTTTACCAAAATTTAAATTTTAAAAAGCACTTCTTTTTACATTCAACAAATATATTTTATTTGCAAGTTAAAATTATAAAGGTTAGTGTTGACATATTTAAAATTGTCAACACGTATTTTTCTGTTCTGCTTTGGTGCAGAGTTTATTCCCTTGAACAAAAATATTAACCTAGTAAATTCCCTTGACACAAAAATATTAAGCGCGAGATTTATATATATATATATATACTTTTTAAAGCAGTATAGTCAAATCGAGTGGAACAGGCACAAATATCGAAATAGTAAAACCACAGACAAAACGAGCTAATGTTACATGGGGAATGACCCAGAAAAAAAAAAACAAGAAATCAAACCCAACACAGAAATAACAATCTACAACTCAAATGTGACGTCAGTCAAATTGTTTGTGGCTGTAACACGAAGAACAACAAAAATAACAATCGGAAAGTTACAGAGTATAAAAAAATTAGCGCATGCGCAGATTAGAAGGATTGATACAGCTTGATAAGATAACCAATGTGGAAGTGATGGAATAAGCCAGACAAATATAACTGGAAGAAGAAGTGATGGAATAAGCCAGACAAATATAACTGGAAGAAGAAGTGATGGAATAAGCCAGACAAATATAACTGGAAGAAGAAGTGATGGAATAAACCAGACAAATATAACTGGAAGAAGAAGTGATGAGAAGACGTTGGTGTTGAGTAGCATACACATTGAGGAAATAAGCTGATAACATTTTCTTTCTCCGCTCATTTTTTTTAATAATCATAATAATTGTCCAAATTCAATAATGTCTTTAACATCGTACTTGATTTTAGAATTTTGGCTACAGAATATTAAATGTTGTCTGTTGTATAAGACACGCATCAAACATATATGATTAAACTTGATTATCTCCACTTTCATTCTAAATAAACATACATTTTGATTATTTCCCTTTGTTCCCGACAATATAACTCGCTTAATAATTCAGTACCAGTATTCTCATATTGATCCACACATATACTGTATTCTCATGTTGGTGCATATTGTATATGTGTACAGCCTATTAATGACGCAATCACTTCTGTTGTTTCCCTATCAGACACGTCATTAATAGGCTGTACTGCCCATGGCGGACTTGCGGTGTTATGTCTTTCGGTTCAGACTATTGACCTGTCATCGAAGCATCATTTGTTTGGTGATGCGTAGATGGCAGTGAGGATAGTGTCATTCGCTTGCATAGCTAGGCGGGGTTGTCGCACGGAAGGTCCAGTGTTCAAATCCTGGGTAAGCCACTCATGTCTGTTGTTTTTCTGTTGTCTAGTGTACTACTTCTTTATTTCTTACGAGTGCCTGAAAACATACCTTTATGTTTGTTTCATATTAATTGACACAGACTACAGCAACAGAGTCTCAAGTAATCCAGACTGAAGTAACCATGACAAACGTTTATCTATCCAAGTATATATTCTGTTGTATGTAATGTTTATTGTTATCTGTGTTTTCATGAAGAGTTTCGTACTGTCAGTGTGGATGTGTGTGAGCGTGCGTGTGTGTCTTTGTGTGTGCGTATGTGTGTGTGTAGTGTTTATGGTTCTGTGTATGTTACGTAATGTTTATAATATTTAGAGCTTTGTCAATATAAATGTTAAAACAAAAAAAAAACTCAAATGCTCACTGTCTGTCGGTGTTTGTGAGCAGAAACAACTCTAAAACAGCTGGACTGGTTTTAATAAATTGTCTTATTTAAAATGTGATAACAATGTTTAAACCAGTTTCACATCAGATCCAACTTGGATAACAAGTAACACGTTTAATTACGAGATCTCGTTTTTTTTAAAAGTACATCCATTGGTCAATTTGTGTGTGCTCGTTTTAGATACCAGCTTATGT
Organism: Oreohelix idahoensis; assembly: GCA_024509875.1. NCBI lineage: Eukaryota > Metazoa > Mollusca > Gastropoda > Stylommatophora > Oreohelicidae > Oreohelix > Oreohelix idahoensis. The sequence goes on from JAMPIV010020264.1 coordinate 127,036, forward strand.
CAGCTATTTTAATAAGCCAGCCGCCTGGAAACATGGAAATGAACACCATGATAAATGTAATTGAGGGTTATCAACCCAAGAACGCTGCACATTTGATAATATTACGAATCCTAGAGATGATCATATCGGTGACATTTCCTGACAGAGATAGCCTTTGCAAATATCTTGTATATATAAAAGATGACGCATGGTCCTATTACCAGCTCAGCAGAATTAAACAAGAGATATTTTTTCAGACTTCGCAAAGGCCACAACAGATTGGGATACCATCTGTTCAACAAGCTAAAAATAGAAACTACTGATGCGTGTAACTGTCAACAATCAACACCCTTTAGTTCCCCAAGGAACATAACCCTTCAACAAACACATGCCAGGTCTTCCTTTCCCGTGCCATCCGCTCAAGTTCTTTCCATGTTTTCTTCATCGTTTTCACTTCTGTTTCCAGTTCTCTTCTCCATGTGTTTTTTGGTCTACCTCTGCCTCTCTTTCTCTGTGGATTTCAGAACAAGGACTGCCTTTTAATGCTATCACCAGGTTTCCTCAGTGTGTGTCCTATCCATAGCCAGCGTCTTCTTCTCAACTCTTGTTCCACTGGCACTTGTCTGGTTCTTGTCATCAATTCCACATTTGTGACTTTGTCATAACATTTCAGTCCTTCTATTCTACGCAAGCACCCGTTTATAAAAGTGTTTAGCTTTTGGGTTGTTGTTTTTGTGGTTCTCCATGTCTCAGAGCCATACTTCACATTTGAGTTAAAGATTGGGGAGCCGCGCTAGCGTAGTGGTTACAACACCGCTCTGGCGACCGGGTGATACAGGATCAAACCCGGGCGACGGCATTTGAGGATTTTTCGTCGACCGGGATTTGGACTGGATTAACTCGAGACCTGGCGAGGACATTTGAAGGAGTGTCGTCGACCATGGACTGGCGGCTCCTGAGCCGACCCAGCTGCAATGGGTACCTCCGAAATCGGCGAGTATTTGCCTGAATGGCGAGGGACACCTGTCTCTGTACAAGAAATAAAGGGATACTCACGTAAAATCAATGTCAGGTTAGACATAAAATAATAACCTGAGATTTCGCCTCGAGTATTAGCGGGCGAACGAGTAAAAAAAAAAAAAAAAGTTGAAGATTCTTATTTTCGTGTTGGACTTGACTTATCTTGTTCTCCATATGTTTCCCAATGTAATGAAAGCTCCTCTTGCTTTTTGTATTCTTATTTTGATATCACTGTCTGTCCCTCTAACTTTGTCTATATTACTTCCAAGATATGTGTACGATTCTATATCTTTTAGTGGTGTTTCTTCAAGTTCAACCTTGTTATCATTTCTTGCATTTATTCTCATAATTGTTGTCTTTTACATGTGTATTTTCAGGCCCACTTGTTGTGACCTCTCATCGAGAATTTTCATGTTCTCGTGCATCTGATTATGGTTATGGGATAGAAGAGCCAAGTCATCTGCAAAATCCAGATCATCAAGCTGTTTAGTCAGATTCCACTGGATTCCATTTCTTTTGTGTGATGTCGATGTTTTCATGATCCCATCTATTGCTAGTAAGAAAAGAAATGGAGACAAAAGGCATCCCTGACTCACTCCCGTTCTAATCCTAAACGTTTTTGTAAGTTGTCCTTCATGAGGAACTCTGCATGTCATGTCGTCATAGGTCTTCTTTATTAAGTTAATGATCTTCATGGGAACTCCATAATGCCCCATCAATGTCCAAAGCGATTCTCTGTCTACACTGTCAAATGCCTTTTCATAGTCCACGAATCAGATGTATAGCGGTGAATTCCATTCCAGACTTTGTTCAACTATTATTCTCAATGTGGCTATCTGGTCTGTACAGGATCTATTGTGTCGAAAATCTGCTTGTTCATCTCTTAGTTGCTTGTCTATGGACTCTTTTAATCTCTCAAGGATGATTCTACTTAATACTTTTACTGGCACTGATAGTAACATTATTCCTCTATAATTTGTGCACTCTTGTAAATTTCCCTTCTTAGGCAACTTGATCAGATAACTTTCCTTCCATTCTGCTGGTATTTCCTCTCTCTCCCAGACTTCGCCAAGTAGTTTGTATAATATCTCTGGAGAGGTATCAATATTTGCTTTGATGGCCACTGCTGGAATGCGATCTGGACCAGCTGCTTTTCCATCTTTCAGAAGCTTTATGGCTTTCTATATTTCTTCTCTACTTGGTGGTTCATAGCTGATTTGTAGCTTCTCTTCTGCTGGCTGGATGTCCTGGGTATTAGTTGGAGATAGTCTATTGAGAAGTTCCTCAAAATGTTCTGTCCATCTCTTCATTTGTTCTTGTATATTACTAAGCAATTTTCCATTCTTATCTTGCATGAGGCCATTTGCTTGCTTATATTTCCCTGTTAACTTCTTTGTGTTGTTGTACAGGTCCCTCATATTTCCTTTGGCTGCAGCTTCCTCTGCTTCCCTTGCCAAATCATCAATATATTTCATCTCGTCTCTTTTTATGTTTCTTCTCACTTCCTTGTTTGCTTCTATGTACACTTCATGAGCCTTGGCTTTCGATCTTCTGGTTTTGCTTATGTTTAAATCTGCTTTCTTGTTTTTCCTGTCTTCTATCTTACTAATGGATTCTGTTGTTATCCATGCTTTGTGCTGATGTTTTCTTTTTCTCAGTACTTCTTCACATGTCTCGTTCCATATATTTTTTACTTCTTGCCAGTCGTCTTCCGTATCTGTTTCATCTTCCAGCTGTTGGAGTACCTGGTATTTGTTGGATACTGTGATTGAAAATGTTTCTCTTATTTCCTGATATCCCACCTTTTCTGTTGTTTATAGCTATACGTTTTGAAAATTTCTTGAGTTTTAATTTTGTTTTAGCCAACAGAAGATGGTGGTCTGATACAATATCTGCTCCTCTACACACTTTAACATCAAGCAATGATGACCTAAACTTCTTACTTATGCATATGTGATCAATCTGATTCTCAGTTCTGTGGTCTGGGTAACTGTGGCACTGATAAAATGACAGCTGAACATCTGCTTTAAGGTTGCTCAACATATGAAAAACAGAGAAAGTGCAAATGGCCATTCCTCGAAAAAAAAAACTCTACCGTAATACCAGCAGCCTCAAGCTGACTAATACTTTCTTTGAACATATTCAAGTTGACGCCTGAAAGTGAACGAAGAAGAAGAAATCTTTTATGGTTTAGTTTTGGCAGGGGAGCGGGACTGTGACAGGTGTCTGACATAATATACTTTATGATGTAAAGTGTTAGTGTACCGAACTGAAGCATGGAAAGCACATACGTGAACCAAGTCTTAGTGCATCGAACTGAAGCATGGAAAGTATATACGTGAACCAAGCGTTAGTGCATCGAACTGAAGCATGGAAAGTATATACGTGAACCAAGTGTTAGTGCTTCGAACTGAAGCATGGAAAGCATATACGTGAACCAAGCGTTAGTGCATCGAACTGAAGCATGGAAAGCACATACGTGAACCAAGTCTTAGTGCATCGGACTGAAGCATGGAAAGTATATACGTGAACCAAGCGTTAGTGCATCGAACTGAAGCATGGAAAGTATATACGTGAACCAAGTGTTAGTGCATCGAACTGAAGCATGGAAAGCATATACGTGAACCAAGTGTTAGTGCATCGAACTGAAGCATGGAAAGTATATACGTGAACCAAGTGTTAGTACATCGAACTGAAGCATGGAAAGTATATACGTGAACCAAGTGTTAGTGCATCGAACTGAAGCATGGAAAGTATATACGTGAACCAAGTGTTAGTGCATCGAACTGAAGCATGGAAAGCATATACGTGAACCAAGTGTTAGTGCATCGAACTGAAGCATGGAAAGTATATACGTGAACCAAGTGTTAGTACATCGAACTGAAGCATGGAAAGTATATACGTGAACCAAGTGTTAGTGCATCGAACTGAAGCATGGAAAGTATATACGTGAACCAAGCGTTAGTGCAACGAACTGAAGCATGGAAAGCATATACGTGAACCAAGTGAATGCAAAAGCACCCCATTAGAGTTGAGGTTTTATAGAAAAGGAAAGAAAAGGACATCTCATAGAATGGCTCATGATATCCCGAGGTATGCTAGCAAGGACAGACACTTCCATTTCGAGAAAAAGGCAGTCGCGTAGGGCGGCGAAATCGAGTAAAATGTTTACAAAATGATGTAACGAAAAAAATCGTTATTTGAGAATAAAAACATCTTTTATTCTGTGGCACTGTTAAGTCATTTCAGCGCCCAAGGGCAAGTGCAGACAGGAAATAAGAAACATGTGAGGTACCAACTACAACACTCAACAAATGAACAAACTTTGATGCGGGACGGACATCCTGAGTCTCAGGCTCCTATGACTGACAGTGGTGAAAGCCGAAAGGAAGCCATTGGCATGAAAACGGAAGCCCTGACCGCAAAATACGAAACCAGAATTGGTTTCGGAACGTCAGAATAATGAATGAGGCAGGAAAGCTTAGACAAAACACAGCAGAGATGAGCAATTACAAATACATATTCTGGGAATAAGCGAGAGCAGATGGACAGGGATGAGGAAAATAAAAACAGCTATAGGGGAAACAGTACTTTATTCTGGTAGAGAGGATGGTCAGCACAACGAAGGTATAGCCATTATCCTGAAGAAAGGAATGGAAAGGTCTTTACTAGAATGGAAACCCATTAACAACAGACTGATAAGAGCAAGACTGAGAGGGAGATTCACTAACACCACAATTATACAATGCTATGCACCAACAAACGACAGCGATGAAGAGATCAAGGACGAGTTCTATCAACAGGTACAAAAGGAAATGGAAACTGTACAGAGGTACGATCTTAATATAGTAATGGGAGACCTAAATGCGAAAGTTGGAACACACAATACTTATAACGAAAGAGTAATGGGGAAATGCGGTAGTAGAACAGTAAATGATCTGCAGTATTAACAACCTGGTCATTGGAGGAACACTTTTTCATCACAAAGAAGAGCACAAGTTAACATGGGAAACACCAAACGGACGCGACAGAAACCAGATAGATCACATAATGATCAATGGCAGATGGAGACATGCACTTTAAGACGTGAACGTAAGAAGAGGCGCAGATGTGGGAAGTGATCATCACCTAGTAGTAGCAAGACTGAAGGTGAAACTCAGAGCTGCTGAACCAGTTGCAGTCAAACAGAAAAGATATAGCATCACGAAACTTAAGGACCCTCTCACCAAAAAAGCGTTCGTGGTCAACGTAAAGAGACGATATCAGATTACCAAAAGCCAGGAAAGAACAGAGACCGATGATGTCGACCAGAAATTCAACACCTACTCAACAATATACAAGGAAAGCAGCAATTCATGCTTGGGATTCCAGGAAAGAAAGAGTCAAGACTGGTTAAAACCAGAAATGCTAAACACCATAGCGAAGAGAAAGGAAATTAAAAGAAAGAAAACAGAAGCTACGTCTCCCAAGTTAAAACAATATATAGTGAACAGTACAGTCAGCTGGACAACGAAGTAAAACGTCAAACCCGTGCTAAAAAAGGACATTTCTGGATGACCTTGCAAGACAGGCAGAAGAGGCAGCACTGACAAATGAACATAGCTCAGTTTATAAAATAACTTAAGCTATCCCCAGACTGTAACAACTGGGAGAGGAATTACATCAGAGCATATTCAGAGCTGATTCCATATGCAGCTACAATTCACTAAAGAGTTTTTTCTACTAGTTCTCTTCATACACCTGATTACAGAACTAAGTTCGGGCTTTACGACTCTTTCTAACAATCTGCCGATTCTATACATCTTTCATCCTTTCAGGAAATCTTTTCTTAGCAGTGCTCGGACTGGCAGAGAAAGCTGTTGTATTTAACTTTGTTTTACTTACTAATTAAACTCGTTTCTTCTTCTACTATGACGGTCTGTAGAGTGTTCTCTAAGTTCTTATCGCGCCTTTCTTTCCTATCTTCTATCTTTCTAACTGGCTGATTCTCTTTCTACGTCTTTGCGTCCTTTTTTTCTTTTTTTCACATCTTTGAAAGGATTTTAACAGCATTCACAGTTACAGCCGATATATGGATTTATTCTCGGTTTTTTTTGAAATTAGCAGCGATTTTTTCATTATTTAAATAGCTTACTCTAACTTTACGTGCAAAGAGTCATGGAATTGGATATTAACTGTAAATATTATAAAAAAAAAATAGGTTATTTATTAAAATTGAAAATGAGTCTCTTCTTAACTATTTTACATTATTTTTGACTGCCTATAGATAAAAGTGCTGCAGCAGGAAACAGAGATCATGGAACCAAGACAAATACTAAAATGTATTTCCCCCAAATACCATATTTCTACGGGAGTCCTGGAATCTTCAGATGGACCATTGCATTATATAATTGCATTAAAATTTATTATTATTAAGAACAAATTAGATTATACTGATTATTTAAAAGTGAGACTTTAGCTAAGTAGTCGATCGTATATTATACATATTTAATATACATTAGAGGTATATAATTTATGTGGTATATTATTTTTTGTTATATAAAAATATTTATTTTTATTATTTTAATTTTTTTAAAAAGTGTCTGAAAATGTGATCACTTATTTTTTTACTAAAATTTATTTTTAGTAACTATTACGGCGGATTAGCAATTTATTTTTATACAACTGATTGACCCTAATACGGACAACAGTCAATAGTACAAAACTAAACAACATTTGGAAGTCTACCCCCTACTAGCCACTAACCACTCAAATTACCACATGGTAATGTGAGCTAAATCTAAAAATGTGTCTAAAAACCCAAGAAGTGCAGAGTGTTGGAGAGTCATCCAGATATACCCTCTACAAGGTACCCTTACTGTCCTATACCTAAACCCTCTGATAACCCCTCTTTATGATTCTACCCTCCTACCTCTCTGCTGCCAATGTGTCTACCACCTCTGCCTCATAGGAACTTTCCTTAGTTGAGTACCAGGATAAAGAATGCACACCAAGTAACTAAAATGCGGGCAGGACTTTCCTCCTTCTACCCTCCCTCCCTTGGCCATCCCCTCAGATGTGTGACCCCTGATACCATCGCAACACACGCGTCTTCTTTCTTCTTCGGTAGAATAAACAAAAGTTGAGGCAATACAAAAAAAAAACCTAACGGAGATATGTAGAAGCTAATAATAACAAAAAAAGAACATCAGCGTAGGGACACTGTAACCCCCACACCACCGCTGCAACAAAACCCGCCCACCAAGTGGAATCCATTTGTTGCTGCCCACCAACATGTAAAGAGCATGAGGCCAATGAAGCTGGCGGTTGGAGAATGAGCCATGGATCAATGTGCCCTGAAGACGGTAACACAACTAGAACATCTTATATAACTTCTTAACAAGTCGAAGTGCTCAAGAAAAGAGTCTTAAGTGCAATTTTCATAATTCAAACCTGTATAGATCTTCTCAGCATGTTGTTTGTATGCCACGAAGGGTCCCCGTGTCCACAACGTCCCACATACAAACACTCCAATTCATTCCACTTTCCCTTTCATCTTTGCCACATCTCACCAGTACACATTTACCACAAAT